>VMBQ01002003.1:0-25612 GCA_007657795.1 Dreissena rostriformis | reverse complement strand
CCCCCCCCCCCTGACGCCGACCCTCATTAAAACCCAGGGAAGAAACTATGTCAGCCCGACAGGCAGCCGACGGGAGATCAGCGTGCACTAGGGGATAACTCTTATTTGTACGAAAGGGGCCCTTAAAGGTGCATATCCACTCGCCGTATATATAGCGCATAATACGCTTAATAGGCTGTACGTACGTCCCCCTGAAGCCACCCCTGAATAAAACCCCGGGTCGAAACTAAGTAAGCCCGACAGGCAGCCAACGGGAGATCAGCGTGCACTAGGTCTCTTCCGGTGATAACTCTTGTGTGTCCGAAAGGGGCCCTTAAAGGTGCATACTCACTCGTCGTAGATATAGCATGCTAAAAAGGCTGTATATACGTCCTCCTGACACCAACACTAATTAAAACCCGGGCCGAAATTAGGTCAGCCCTACAGGCAGCTGACCGGAGATCTGCCTACGCTAGGTCGCTACGGGGGAAAAATCTTGTTTGTCCGAAAGGGGCACTTAAAGGTGCATACCCATTCGTCGTCGATATATCGCATTATACGCTAAATAGGCTGTATGTACGGCCCCCCTGACGCCGACCCTTATTAAAAACCCGAGCCGAAACTAGGTCAGCCCGACACGCAGCCGACGGGAGTTATTCTTGCAATAGGTCGCTACCGGGGATAACTCTTGTGTGTTCGAAGGGGGTCCTTAAAAGTGCAAACCCACTCGCCTTGGATAAAGCGCATAATACAATAAATAGACTGCATAAACGTCCCTCTGACGCCGACCCTAATTAAAACCCCGAGCCGAAATCGGGTCAGTCCGACAGGCAGCCGACGGGAGATAAGCGCGCACTAGGTCGATTCCGGGTGATAACTATTGTTTGTCCGAAAGGGGACCTTAAATGTACATACTCACTCGTCGTCGATATATCGCATACTACGCTAAAAAGGCTGTATGGACGTGTCCCTGACGCCGACCCTAATTAATACCCCGGGCCGAAACTATGTCAGTCCGACACGCAGCCGACGGGAGATATGCTTGCAATAGGTTGATGCCGGGGGGATAACTCTTGTTTGTTCGAATGGGGCCCTTGAAGGTGCATACCCACTCGTCGTCAATATATCGCATAATACGCTAAAAAGGCTTCATGTACGTCTCTCTAATGCCGACCATAATTAAAACCCCGAGCTGAAAGAAGGTAATCACGACAGGCAGCCGCAGGGAGATCAGCGTGCACTAGGTCGCTTCCTCTTGTTTTTCCGAAAGGGGCCCTTTAAGTTGCATATCCACTTGCCGTAGATATTGCGTATACTACGCTTAATAGGCTTGATATACGTCCTCCTGACTCCAACCCTAACTAAAACCCTTGGCCGAAACTAGTTCAGCCCGACAGGCAGACGACGGTAGATCAGCGTGCATTAGGTCACGTCCTTGGGATAACTCTTGTTTGTTCGAAAGGGGCACTCAACGGTGCATACAAACTCGTTGTGCAAATAATTGAAATGGCTTGCTTAATAGGCTTAAACTTAATAATATGATGAATGGTTCAACCTATTAAATAAGATTCCTAAAAAGCTAAATAGACTGCATAGGCTGAATAGGTTTCTAAATAGCCGTAATAGGATGTTTGTTTCAACCTTTTACAATACACTTGTTTAACGGCTGCTTAATAAGCTAGATATGCAGATATATTTATGTACTCTTTGTATAGTGTGATTAGCTCGTTTTGCGTTTTTATGTATATATGTTTTCCCTTGTGGTACATGTCATGACTAGAGTGACCTCTGCCTAAAAAAAGCTTCAAAACATGTATTTGCACAAAGCTATTGAAATAGTTAATATAGTTGTCAGAAATAACTGTAACCAATATTGCTGTAAATGGGAACATCCTTATAGTGTAAGGAAACACACCTTTCCATATGGAGAGGAAATGCAGGTTCAAATCCTGGTGGGGATCCCATATAAGCAGCAACTCACAAAATGCAGATATAAATGATACAAACATTACTATGTTGTCATAATGTATGTCACTTAATATTCATATTAAAAAATACATTTTTGACAATTTTCTCTAGCACACACATACATACACAGTAATTGCATGTTGTTTTACTTTATATCATGTATCATTAGTATTAGGGCACTACCATTAGCTTCACATCATATCAGATGTCAAAAACAAAGGCCCGTAACTCTGTCCTGGCAATTTATCATAATTATAACCCCTTTTTACTTTAAAAAGAAAAGGGTTTGTTTTCAGCAAGTTTGCATCTTTGTTTCTACTACAGAATCAAATAAAACATACTTTTTCTACTTTATTTCAAAGTCAGGATGTACGCCGTATATCTTTTGTAAAGATATTTCTTGTTTAAATTAAATGTAGCCGGCGAAATCTAAGCTCGCTTTACGCTGTTATTTTCCGTTTTCTTGCATCCGTAATAGTTATGTGACGGAAATTTGGATCGCTTAAATAGCTGTTTAACTAAAAACAGTTACTATTATTAATTCGCAACAACTTTTAATAGTCAAGATTATTTTGGTGGGAGTGTTTGGAAAAACTCCGGGCCTCAAACAATGCAGTCAACATCGTGCTGAAAGACACAGAGATAAAAATTGCACGATTTCGTTATACTAAAAGTGTTAATAAACGTGTTCATTGTCCAGATTACCTAGTTAAATTTGACAATGCATGTTGTGTTATTTTTTCTTGCGAGAGGCAATCTTTAAATGAGCAAACGTATTGCAGCCATTACACATCAATTTGTTTTAGATTGGTAAACATATTAAGAAACGCACAAAGAACGATATTTTATTGTCAGAATATCTGACAATTATTCAAGTATTCAATTATTGCTTGCTTCAATGAATATTTCCAACTTCATTGTATCGTTAAAAGTCAGTTATTGTCAGTGCGCATTCATATACATTTTACTACTAAAACTACGATTTCCCGGCCCCACAAAAGTGTCATACATTCAGACAATATTAATATATAATTAAATAACTTCTTTGTTATGTATACATTTATTTCAGAAAATGAAATACCGTACTAGCCATTGATATGCCACATTTAGATACATTTTAATTTTGTTCTGCGTAGCTGATTTTCGTTACTCACAATAAATGAAATTTTGTGATAAAATACATTCATAAATAATTGAAGTATTTAAATAGAATATTACTCTCGCTCTTGAACAAAGGGTTTTAATTATATAATTAAGAAATATTATGATTATGCACATATACCTTCTTTCGTGAATCACTGGGGCTTTCTTAATGCTTAAACATGAATATGCCTTATGCAAAATTATTCGTTTTTTATCTTGTAGTATGCTGTCACTTTATTTATGTTGTTGTATGTGTAATATATTTCCATTAAGGGAGGTAAAGTGGTATTGGCACATGTACAAGTCAGACGCTGATATTTTTAGTTTATTCATTCATTCAATATGTATTTCCACCAGGTTAGGAGTGCAAAACATATACATATATACACAAAGCATGCGTTCCAAATTTAGTACAGATGCAAAGCACGTTTTTAAAGTTATAGAGACATATATACAAGACAAAAATATATGGTTTATAACCAACCTAAGATAAAAAGTAATAATGACTGGGTTTATCGAAAATACGCATTCCGACAGTAGACAATATCTTCATTAAATAAAATAAACAAAAAAGTGCGATAACCATTTAAGCATATTGATGAGATTCAATGACGTATCTGAGCGTAGCGTTTTAACACCTGAATGTTCACTGAGATTCTCTTGACGAAATCGAAATTCAAGAGTAAATTCCCCAGATAATAGTAAACTTAATACGTGTAAACAACACCTCGTGTAAACATTTATATCGTGAACTATGATGTTTCCTTTTGGTATATATTTTAAAAATGCATTTTATGACCAAAGGCAATCCATACATATTAAATGCATTATGCCCTGCAATTTTAATTGCTCCACCTGCCTTAGCGTCTTTATATTTCTTATGCAACAGCCTGCATGAGAGCAGAGATAATTAAAACATATATCATTGGTAACTGTATGATAATCAAGCGCTGAGTTGTTAACAGGGTGTTATTTCACACCGATTAATCTATAGCTCAAGCCAAAGTAATTGAGTCAGAACAGATAGTTTATTAAGACTTGCATAGTACATCGTCTGAATAATATGAGTACATTCATCATATGATACAAGAAGTAAGTGAGAGCCTTGTGTTACATTTACGCTGGTTTGTTTACCAATTGAAGTATATATATATATATGCGATGTGCATCCAGTGATCACATAAGGGACTCCATGTCGTATTGATCATTATCCAACAAAATGATGATCAGAATACAACAAGTACAACTGTATTAAAAACACAATAAATGACGCTTTTTTTAATTTCAGTTTTAAACAATTAAAAACTACTCTGTTCAAAGTTTGAACACGTTTGCAGGTAAAGGTCGCCAGTGATTATTGAATTGTACAGTTAAAAAAACATGCAACTTTCATTATTATCCGTTATAAAACGGCATATTTGTCAGGCATTTCTTCAAAACTAAAAATAAAATCGTAAAACTGTCGGTTAAGACACACATGTTTCTCTTGAAAGTGTTGCGGCTGTGTTATTCGTTTGTAATTTCCTAGTGATACTATATATGTTTCCAAACCAGTTATTAACAATTACTTTGATGTTGTTCTAGACGCTCTGCATCGTGTTCGCTGATTCGGTTTTTAGCTAATCGCGGGACTTTGTTTACCGAATAAGTACCGTCAGAAGATATAACAGTTGTTTTGTTTCCACAACTGAGGAAGCTTTCAAGAACTTTCGAAACAACACAACTTTAATTTCTTCCTCTCTTGACGACCAAGCTGTCTGTGACATATTCATTTTCTGAAATATTCCGTGTAAACAAAAATTCCCAGTCCCATAAAGAGCTCTTCTCATATCAACCAGTTGCATTTTGACAAGGTCATATAATTTAGTAACAAGTTCGTCGGTTTTTCGTAGCTGCCATTGTAATAGCAACTTGAATCTGTGATTTATACTCTCTCTATCATTGTTCGTCCAAAGTTTGTCTTCTGGTGATATAACATTGTTCATTAATTTTTGTTCAATATGCTTTTCATAATAGGGTAAGATGTCGCTATGTTCAGCCATAAGACTTTGTTTAAGTGTGAAATTTCTCTTGTCGAACATGAATGATGTATCTCATTTAGCAACGCCACCATCGCCACATATTAAATTTATTATGTCTGTTCGTTCTTCCGCTTGTTTGGGATTTGTATTTGTCAGGTAGCGAACTACATTGTCCTTTATATGCCTAGTGCATAGCTTTCTTCTGAAGCCGGGAAAAGCTAAGTCTATAGCATTGGTTTACGCTTTTTCGTCATCTGATCCCATCAGAATTTCAATATTTTTTAGTTCGATGTCCAGAATGCCCCTATGATAAGCGAAGAAACGGAAGTACGTCTCCTGTTTACCGTCCCAGTGCAGAAACAATGGTCCCGCTAGAATTGGAGGCTCATCCGTACCCTTCCGCACAATCTTATGCGACTTGTACACGGTTGTCGTAACAAAACACTTTCCTAAACAAAATGTTCTGTCCACTCCGACCACATCTTCTTTACTTTTAAGGAAAGACAAGAAGTCTGTCAAATGATCATCAGTGTAACAAATGACTGACGGCAGCGCATTTCCTCGTGAGTGGATAAATTCTGCAACAAAAGGGAGATCGTCTAACAACATTCTTATTACATTTAACACCTCGTCGGCAATATTATGAGCAGTTTTGTGATGCCTATCATCTGATTTCATAATTCTTTTCATGTTCTGACATTGGCGAAGGTCACGTGGGTATTCTGTTGTAGTGTTCTGATCCGGATCCGTGAGTTGTTGGTAAGCTTCACTGGGAAGTTGGTATTGGACCTTTTCCGATATTTTCTCGAGGATTAATTGGTTTGTTCGTGTATAATTTTCTGATGAATGTTTGGCATTTCCGTGAGGTGCGGGGACATCTGTGTAGACACCGGTATATTCTATTATAGCGACCTCTCGCAATCCTTTGATTGTCTTTGGTAAACCTTCAACCCAGGTTACTCTTCTCCTGTAGTAAGGGTCTTTCTTGAGAGCGGCGTAATAGCGATGAAATGTAACTAATTGGTCTGCTTGCGGTTGGGGGTTAATTTTAAATGTTTTCGCACCTTTTTCGCGAACTTCAACGTGTACAAGATCATCTTTTACAACCACGTTACTGACTTTACGCACACAATTCTCAACTTATTTACCTAGCAGAAATTTAGTTTGTATTGTACTAGATTTCTTGTAGTCCCATGCACCACAGTCATCCCAGTATTTTAGGGGTTTACAATTTTTAATGCTTTCCAAATTGGTTAGATTGTCGAGGAGAATAAAAACATTCTCTTTCATGCCAGAGGGTATTTAAGACACGCTTTTAGTGTCACTAACTATAATGTTCAGTATCTCTTGTGATGTTAAATGTTTTCCGGATGGTAACGAAAATGTCCCGGGAATTATATTTGCAGTAGACTTTAAATGTTGAGCTTCTGATGAGATCTCATGCTGTTCATTTTCTGTCGATAAGTCTATTTTATGATTGTTTGGCGAACGGTCACATTGTTCATTTTTCGGAGAAAGTTTACAAAGCTGATCAACTGAAAGATTGTTAGATTTTTTTTGTTATTTGGTGTATATTGTTCTGTGTTTTTTAACAAATCGTCACTTGAAGGCGTTACATCAATGCAAGATTCATTAAATGTCACTCTGTATGTCTCCTCCATAGAGCATTTGGTGTACTAACAGCGAAGTGCCTTTTGTGAACTTATGGCACAAAATGGCCCCTCTTACAACAAACAACCTACTCTTTGGATGCGAATACCTTACCCTTGAGCAAAAAAAAACCTGTAATTCTTAAGGTTCAACGATATATCGTGTTGTCAAAACGCTTCTCACATAACTTACTGGCAACAGCCCACCATATTTGATGTTCTCGAGTGTCCTTTCGCCTTTCTTTGTCTTTCCACTCTGTCTAACCATATTCCTGCTCTATCTTTAATATATCTAAATATATGCTTAAGGAGCTCATGCACGCTTCAATGTTTAAAAAATACTTCTAACTGGTTATAGCTTTAACTGGTTACATGTGTTAATTTCTTAAATGGTCCAACACTGGAGAAGAATTCATATAAGTTTTTAGTATCTTGTTTTATAATCCATTATTGTATAAATGTAACTCACATGTCATGTTCAAAGTATCACCATAAATACTGTTTAAACCAATGGCACAAAATGATTAGGATTAAATGAGCCGATATTATTGCGATATGTGCACGACCACATCAAATTTATATCTGGAAAACTGTTTTGATACGTGTCTCGTGCAGCCTTGTAAGATTGTTTGCGTAACGATCTTTTGAACCATTCACAAAAGGACAGACTCCGCGAATAGTTCGACCGCTGGCATCAGATGCCGCCTGTTTTGTCCAAGGACTAGAATAAGCGCCTGGAGATGCACAGTCGAGTAAACTTTTTTTTGTACGAAGGGGAACACCAGTTAAATTTATTTTTATTCTGAGCGTCATCTCGTTAATTGCAACACGATGGGCCAGTAAACTGCTTTTTTCGGTATATCTTAGGATCATTCTATATCAATGTTTGAGTATTGTCAATACAAGAAGTTTTTTCTATAATTCACGTAGACTTCTATGTATCTAAGCGCTTCTAACATGAATTATTGACCAGCTTTGCAGATTTCTCACCCGAATCGACGCACATTTCATATGTATAATACATAATAATTATCGCCACCTCACATCGTGATGAAATAATGCATGTATGTGTTTGTGTATATTTATGTTGCAATATCAAGTATTTTCCGTCTGACTGTGTCTGATGTCGAAAAAAGCGGATAATTTTGATCAAATTGCTAAGGAATATATTAATAAAAATATAAAATAGAGCATTTACGCCAAACAAAGTACACTTGCATCTAATTGTTTCTATTAACAGTCTTTAGTTTAAACATATTTATTTCAAACAATACGAATTGTTTTACACAGAATTACATACAATATTTATACAGTTAACATGTTTGAATAGGATTCGAACGAAAGACAATGTCTTATATAGTTCTTCTCCCTTACTTAACAGTCTAGTGTGTCTTTGCGTGTCTTTGCGTGTCTTGGCATGTCTTTGCGTGTATCAATCTCCATGCAGAGTTGTCGTTCGTTGCTCTCACATACATGTAATGTAACCGTCGTGCAAGAGATTGTGCGTGTATATGCATGTGTTTGTCTGTCTTTGCAACGATTTGTCTGTCTTTGCATGTCTTTGTCTGTCTTTTGCAGTGTTTAGTAGAGCCGAATTTAACACGATGCATGTATCCTCGTGCTGTATGTATCACAATGCTGCATGTATCACAATTCCGCAGAATGCCAATTAACTCACCAAACTACATATACCAACATAACAATCAGAAACGCGCAAAAGAAGCTGACATCCGCTTTAATTAAGTTGCCTTGCATCCCGTGTTTAACCCTTGCATAAATACTATTTAAGTTCACTGCAAATACATCGTAACTAAGTCCAATGTTTTAAGACCCTGTCCAAAAATATGAGAGAAAATGTCGCAGATCAAAATCGCTCCGACTGAAATACAAAAAAAGCATTCAAATCGATCGAATTATGATGTTTTGCAGTATTTTGGTTTGTATAGTTTCTACATATATACACGGACTCTAGATTAATATACACTCCGTGGATAGATCGAGTGCGATGCCTCTGAGTAAATCGAGTACTCTAGCGTACATAAAATATGATACTATTTGAAATGCATTAACCGCTCTCAAGCATTTATAGATTTACATGTTTTTATTTAAACACATTTTTGTTTTTAAAGACGTAAAAGTCGTTCTCGTTTATTTTATCAGGACTGATGCTTTTCTAGCCTGCATTGAATGATGTTGGGTGGCCGTGGGATTGGGGGTAAGTTTAAGGCAAAACAGTGCTGGATAGGAAGAAAACATGTGGACTTTAGTGTCACCGTAATGAATTAATTTATATACACCGATCAGTTGCTAGTCTTTCTATGGACAATTTAAAACAAAACTTGAAATTGACCCACATTTCGCAAAGGTGTGACTGATGGAATATGGGTTTTTCAATCAACATGTTTCATTAGTGTCATGTAACCTCTAAACATGGACGTCATATCGTGTTGTTAATAAATATTTTTATATCTCCCATTAGTCTTGATTTGTGTTCGACTAAAATTCACAAATGACAGATCATAAAGAAGAACAAAAGAACGAACTAGAAGCTCTGGAGTCTATCTATCCGGAGGAGTTAGAAGGTAAATGGTTAATTGAAATATCTTATGTTGATATATATTCGGACATATGTTTTTCGTATACAGTAGCCATTTAGAATAATTTGAAGTGCAATTTACTGTCATAATCGTGAAATTAAAATGAAAAGCAAACTTGTCATTTGTATCACTGACATATGTTTTTATGCCCCCGGTAGGGTGGCATATAGAAGTTGAACTGTCCGTCAGTCTGTCCGTCTGTCTGTCCGTCCATCTGAAAACTTTTACATTGGTCATAACTTTTGCATTATTTAAGATAGCAACTTGATATTTGGCATGCATGTGTATCTCATGGAGCTGCACATTTTGAGTGGTGAAAGGTCAAGGTCATCCTTCAAGCTCAAAGGTAAAAAAAAATCAAAGCGGCGCACTAGGGGGCATTGTGTTTCTGACAAACACATGTCTTATTTTTACTATTTTATACTTAATTATAAAGAAATTGTGCAGTAAATAAAATGCAGTTTTTATGCTCCCGGAAGGGTGGCATATAGCAGTTGAACTGTCAGTCTGTCTGTCTGTCCGTCCGTCCGTCCGTTCGTCCGAAAACTTTAACATTGGTCATAACTTTTGCAATATTGAAGATACATTTGTAGCAACTTGATATTTGGCATGCATGTGTATCTCATGAAGCTGCACATGAGTGGTGAAAGGTCAAGGTCATCCTTCAAGGTCAAAGGTCAAAAAACACAATCCTAGGGAAATATTAAGCTTTAAAGGGAGATAATTTCAATACCTGCCAAATGATCAATAGAAATTTTATTTCAAAGCGGCGCAGAAGAGGGCATTGTGTTTCTGACAAACAAATCTCTTGTTGTAAAACATTTAAAGCCCAATGTGAATTGTAAATTAAAACATCATTTTTTGTAATTTCTGAGTCTATTTTTATGCATTTAATAACAAACACATGATTAAATGCTCTTAGTCATTTCATACCATGTATTCCAGTTCTGGAAACTGATCCTTATGCAGTATTTGAGATCACTCTTGCCTCCCAGAAAAATGAAGATGAAACAGATGACGAATCTGGTATGTATGACCAGCAGTCTTCCAGAAAACTGCCAGTTAAATATTGGTCCGACTGACTGGCTGTTCTTTTGATCAATTTATCGTAAGATATACAACTCTTGTAGATGTCATAACTCTGTATATGAAATATGATAGAATACTACAATTAATTTAAAGGAAGTAAAGCCTGTCTCTTTAACTTATTTTACTAAATCTTGCCATGTTAAGAATTGGAACAATAACTTTGGTTCTGGACTGGCAGATTGTGTTAACTTGTCGTACGAGATTACCACCCAATTTGATATACTTGGCAAAAACAAAATTATAATGTAGATTACTTATAACAATATTAATAAAGGCCTTCCAATAGTAACAACTCCAACTAAGATAAACCAGATTGTATTCGAATTCAAAACAATTCAGAGCAGTATTTACACTGTTACAGGCTGGATTTGTGGTTATATTTTGACCACTGCGGTCAGGTTACCTGTATTTAAGATGGATATCCGCATAGCACCTGTGTGGTCCATGATTTAAACCAACATTCTCAAGATCTTAACAAAGACACCTAGTACTTTTTTCCCCTCAAAACTCACTTGCTACTATCTGATTGAGCAGTAGGTTTTCAATGCAACAATGCTAATTAATAGAAAAAATGTTTATACTACAAATTAACTACAATAATAATTGCCCGCACATTGCAGTATCCTGTACCATGAAGTTTGGCTACACAGCCAAGTACCCAGATGAGCCGCCTGAGATGGAGATCACAGACTCTGACAACTTAGAGGAAGATCAGCTCACAAGCTTGATCAACCACATGCAGGAATTGGTAAGTGTTCTAAGTAGATGTGTTGTGTTCTGAGAAAACTGGCTACAATGCATGTGCGTAAATTTTCATCCCAGATTAGCCTGTGCAATCCGCACAGGCTAATCTGGGACGACACTTTACGCACAAGCATTATGCCCAGTTTTCTCAGAACGCTACACAGATAATGACTTTGATGTTATATGAACATGTAATTTGTGCAAATAGAAAGACATTTTCCTCTGCCAGGTGGAAGGCTGAGAATGTGCCAGCAAGTCTGGGAATGTTTCAGTAAGACCGTTTGTGTGCAGGCCTTTTTCTGCCTATCTCACGGTTCCGATTGTCGGACCCATTCCCCATGCCAAATATGCATATTTCCCCCGCCCCCCCCANAATCCCCATTTTGCTAGGTACTTTTTCCCCAAATAGACAGAAAATGGCCTGGTGTGTCAATAGACCTAGCTTGAAACTTGAATCTTGCAACTTGCTTATTTGATGAAACCCCTTTTTATATAAGTATATTCAATGGCGTTGTACAAAGCATATATATGTACATAAAATTGATAACAAATAAGAGTGATTGATACTATTATGAAGTATTAATTAAAGGATTTATAGTATAATTGTGTGATATAAATAAAAATGCTGTAAGAAACTTAGGCAATAAAACAATGCCGGCTACAATATGAAAACACAGTAAGAGTAAACTATTATGTAATAGATTGATATATCTAGGGTTAAAACAATAATTTTATAATAATGATATTATGAGCATTTTTTTGGGAACATAAAGACCCTGTTTTTTGTCTGTGTGTCTATTGGGGCTAGGTGTGTCTTGAATAGGCCTAGGTGTGTGTTCAAAATTGTTTATCAATACATGTAATTCATAGTGTCCATGAGGATTAAAGATTTAAAAAAATTAAAAATTAAAAGGCTAGTAAATAAATTGACTCAACAACCTGAATACTTTGAATTTCTAACCTAGTTTTATACACCTACTCCAATTGCTAACACAGACCCTTATAAGAATTCTAGAAGAAGTTTTCAGAACTTGTATTTGAAATTGAAGTTCTGCATGATTATCTAGATTGCATAAAAAAGTACAATATAGTAAGTTTTATTGGCTTCTGATATGTAAACCTAACCAATACGCGATTACATGACTGTTTTTTTTTCGTTAAATTTGGGGCCGAAATTTGGCCTTATTCCCATTGTCAAAAAGTATATATTTTCCCCAAATGACTGCCTCAAATTCCCAATTAAAGGATTCTAAAGAATATATTTTTTTAATATTTAGTTCATTGCCCTAACCAGCTCTATAAGTTGAACCTAATTAAATATAAAAGTGAAACATTTTATTCTCAATTTTAAACTATTTGTTTGCAAAAAACAACAACACCATTTTCCAAATTTTAATCAAAACAAGCCAATTTTTCCCAATCCAAAGGGCCCAGGCCCAATTCCCAAAATGGTGAAAAAAACACTAACAGTTTATACATACATATTGCTTCCTTCCATCACAGGCGGAGGAGAACCTGGGCATGGCTATGGTGTTCACGATGGTGTCGGCCATACAGGAGAAGCTGACCTGCTGTATAGACGAGAGGAAGAAAGAGAGGTTGGAGGCAGAGCAGAGACGGGTCAGGGAGGAGGAAGAACTAGAAAGGGTACGGACTGCATCGTGTAGAGTATGAGCATTATTGGCTCAGCTTATTAAAAAGGCTACAGACTGCCTGGTGTAGAGTTTGAGCATTATTGGCTCAGCTTATTAAAAAGGCTACAGACTGCGTGGTGTAGAGTATGAGCATTATTGGCTCAGCTTATTAAAAAGGCTACGCACTGCGTGGTGTAGAGTATGAGCATTTTTGGCTCAGCTTAATATAAAGGCTAGGACTGCATGGTGTCGAGTATGAGCATTATTGGCTCAGCTTATTATAAAGGCTACGGACTGCGTGGTGTAGAGTATGAGCATTTTTGGCTCAGCTTATTATAAAGGCTACAGACTGCATCGTGTAGAGTACTAGCATTATTGTCTCAGCTAATTNATACCCCCCCCCCCCAAACCCCTGGCAGACAAGGCCTATATTTGGGTCATTCTGTCGTTATTGTAGCCTTGCAGTCTGTCCATCGATCTGCAGGCATGAAAATTAAAATATAAAATAATAAAGACTATGTAATGCCTTAAAAATAAATAAATATATATCTTTCAGAAAAAGTTTGAGGGCACAAGAGTAACCATAGAGACTTTCCTGGCATGGAAGACAAAGTTTGAAGCAGAAATGGCTGAACTCAGAAAGCGGAAAGCAGAAAGTGATATCCTGAAGAATAGACTCTCTGGTATAGATCACAGGCACTCGGCATTAGTTGCTACCCCTCATTCCCTCTCTAAGAAAAAAAATTAGTCATTTTTTTCAAATTTTCTATTTGTTAAACAAAATAATTATAAAAATTAGTCGAACAATAATTATTTTTTACTTATATATATAAGTAAAAAAAATACAATTGACTATTTTTTTTGTTATTTTATATAACAAATGGACAACTTGAAAAAAAAATGACTAATTTATTTNTTATTTGCTTAAAACGTGTACTAAATTTGGAATCAGTTTTGATCCAACATTTGTTTCACAACTAAAACAAAAAAAAGGGATAGTGGGATATTCTTAATCCGAAGGAAAAAACTGGTTATTAGATTGGTGAATGTCGGCGGGCGGGCGGGCTGAAAAAGTTTGACCGGACCATAACTATGTCATTTAACGTTAGATTTTCAAATGACTGGGTACATGTTTTCACCATCATTGGAAGGTGTGTCGTGGAAAAGAAGTACGTCGACATCTCCAAGATCAAGGTCACACTTTGAGTTCAAAGGTCAAAAATGGCCATAAATGAGCTTGTCCCGGCCATAACTATGTCGCTCATTGTGAGATTTTTAAATCATTTGGCACATTTGTTCATCATCATTGGACGGTGTGTCATGCGAATGAATTACGTCAATATCTCCAATGTCAAGGTCACACTTTGAGAAAAAAGATTGAATTTGACACAAGGGGGGTAACTAGGAACAAGCAGTAACAATGCACATTTTGAATTGTCTCCCTTAATCAGACTTTTTTTTATCAAATTGAACACCTGGTTTTGTGACAATTTTGTCCCTTGTTTCTCTTTAACCTGATAAAAAAACTTTTGCTTTCATCATTATGGTACTTTAATGATTTCGTAACGGTCAGTATCAGTTTAATTTTGGTGAGCTAGCTATAAAAGGAAATGATTAGTAAGAAATGATAAGTGATACTCTTCTATTTTTACTAAACATAAGGTAGTTGGAAATTTGGATAGACGGTCTCTTACTTAAATCTTATGATGTTGTTGAAGTTATAGAAATTGGGTTACAGCTCATTTTCAACCAGACTGAGTATGGCATTCCAATACATTATCAATGAAGATTGTATCCCATTTTTATTTTTATTTTTTTTTCGCTGGGGCTCAAATTTTGGGATAATTGTAGATTCTTAAAAAGAAGAAGAAATCTCTATGAAAATGAAACTTCGATTTTCCATTCACTTTGTGGGATTATTTTGACCCAGAATACTATACAAGCCCCCTTTTTTTATCAATTATACTTAGCATTTGGCATGCACATTACAAAAACTATTAATTTTGGATGCATGTGAAATTCTAGTTCAGAATATCCTTAGTATGTTTCTTTAATCCATTTATGCCTAGTATCTAGAAAAAAGGCCTTGGCAAACAGCGTAGACCCAGATGAGACGCCGCATGATGCGGCATCTCATCAGGGTCTGCGCTGTTTGCTTAAAGACATTTTTCTGTACGAAATATTCTTAATATAGAAATAAATATACTAGACATCCCTAATTTTGGAAATAAATTGATCCTGTTTAGAAGGATGGGAGAGTCCACTAGGCATAAATGGGTTAAAAGTACATTGATCATTATATTCGGACACATGTAGTAGTTCAAGGGATCTTTACATATGATACACATCGAACCTTAATAATTTTATATTTACAGGCAAAGAATTATTCATGCAAGACCAGTCAATGTTGGACTCAGATGTGCAATTTTTACAAGCAGGTATGCCGTTAATAGAAGTTTCAGTATTTTATACGGTATGTTAAATTGACAAAGTATACTTACCACAGCTTACAAATCCTTTTGAATTTTGACATTTTTGGCCAAAAACTATTCTTGGGTTTAAAATAATTAAAGGCTCATAAAAGGTGACGATCTGTAATTATTAGTTATTACCGATTTTTTAATATCTTTTGCATATTTTATTTATAAAGGTTATCAAAAAAAAACAACATATATATATGCTATTGGACATTACCATAAACAAGAAATATCTTTAAAAAAAGATATATGGCGTTGATTGTGGTCGGTGTTTATGAACGATCAAAAGTTATATCTGTAAGATAAAAAATAGCGAATGCCTTTTGTCTGCGCAGTTCTTATCTGCATCACACGCAAATAAATTACGGGGTGTTGCACCAGATTTCATGGCTTATTTCGCTGTATTAGATATTATTACTTAGATATCTATATTAACAGAATAGAAAAACACAAGAAGCATGAAAATAAATGAAAGCATATAGGTCAGCCGGCAACACTCGAATCTTATTTGATTCCATTATTAATAAAATCGTGAATAATCGTGCTCATGCTTAATAAATTGGTCAAAATGGATAAATATTTCCAATTAAATTATTCAAAATTGGTCCTTATCATGCAATTGTTCAAAACACATTAAAAATCTATGATTGACATACAATTATAATATCGCCGATTATCTTTATTTAGTATCTTTCTGATAAAAAATAAACTTCAAGTGAACATAGTTTACGCGATAGCGTTTATATAACGATTTCTGTAACTTACCGCAAACTGACCTTGATACTTTGCTGGTTGGAATGCAATGCATTTAAGTGAGGTAACAATTCCACTGCTGGAACGANAAGGCTCATTTTTTTTTTTTTTCAAAGCGGCGCAGTAGGGGGCATTGTGTTTCTGACAAACACATCTCTTGTTGTTTATAGCTGGGGCTCAAATTTAGGGATAATTGTAGATTCTTAAAAAGAAGAAGAAATCTCTATGGAAATAAAACTTAAATTTTCCATTCACCTTGTGAGATTATTTTACCTAGAATACTATATACAAGCCACCTTTTTTATCAATTATACTTAGCATTTGGCATGCACATTACAAAAACTATTTATTTTGGATGCATGTGAAATTCTAGTTCAGAATATCCTTAGTATGTTTCTTTAAATGTACCTTGATCATTATAGTTGGACACATGTAGTAGTTCAAGGGATCTTTACATACGATACAAATAGAACAATAATAATTTTATATTTACAGGCAAAGAATTATTCATGCAAGACCAGTCAATGTTGGACTCAGATGTGCAATTTTTACAAGCAGGTATGCCATTTATAAAAGTTTCAGTATTTTATACGGTATGTTAAACCAACAAAGTATGCTCACCACAGCTTACAAATCCTTTTGAATTTTGACGATTTTGGCAAAAAACTATTCACGGGTTTAAAATACTTAACGTGTTACAAAGAAACAATATTTAGATACACGTAACAGAAAATAATAGATATCCCTAAGTATAACGAGTCAGAAAAGTCACCTTTTGAGAACTTGGACATCCTAAGATGTTTAAGTCTGTTAAACTTTCAGGGTTTTATTGAACTGAAATTGAATTTGCAGACTTTTAACCCATTTATGCCTAGCGTCTAGAAAAAGGCTTTGGCAAACAGCATAGACCCAGATAAGACGCTGCATGATGAGGCGTCTCATCAGGGTCTGCGCTGTTTGCTTAAAGAAATATTTCTGTAAGAAATATTCTAAATATAGAAATAAATATACTAGACATCCCTAATTTTGGAAATAAATTGATCCAATTTAGAAGGATGGGAGAGTCCACTCAGCATATATGGGTTAAATAAAGTATTGTTTCGTTTTTCGTCTGCGTTTACAGAAGGAGAGAATGTGGAAGTGGATGAGTCCCTGTTTCAAGACTTGGAGGACCTTGACCTTGCAGAAGATATTGAAGTGGAGGATTGATGGACTTTGTGAAATTGTGCTGTATATGTTTATGAATAAATGCCTTTACACTGATGTTTTAATATTTGTGCGGGCTTTGAAATGTTTCATTTGATAGGTTTGATTTTTAAAAGTTTTTTATTTGGTAGGCTTGATTTGAAAGTCTGTTTCCCTTGAAGTTTGAAAAAGCATGCATTGTTTAAGAAATAATATTTTTCTATCATGGTTTGTTGTTGAATAACCCACAGTAAGGAGTGATTTGATAACACGCATCTAAACTCCTTATTGTGGGTTATTCGACAACAAACCATCATTGAAAAGAATTATTTCGATTCTAACACGATTGTGATTGATTTGGTTCAAGCTTTTGGACGTGAACTATATTTTTCAATACTCCGCCCTTTTTAGTACAAAGTTCACAATTAAGTGACGTCATTGAATCGTAACAAACATATGAAGTCGATTTCATTCATAAATATTTTGCAAATGACGTCACTTTAATTGAGAACAAAAATCGTAGAAACTAAATGACGTCACGTTTATTGATGCTACTGAAAAGCTGACATGCTATAAATGTTTTCTTAATAACGTTTCCTAACAAATAACATTCTTTGTAGGCGTGGTTATGCCACTTATCACAAACTATACATTTTGTTGTTTCATTACATGTATATACATGCTTCATTTATTACATTTCTTCAAGAGCGGGTTTTAGCACATGCATTTTACTGCAATATTTTCTTTTTTATTCGGAACTATTTATGAAACATTAAGCTCCGCCCATAATTAATGCAGTATATCCCACACTTGATTTCCTTCTTTGTCTTTAGAAAACAAGTCGCGTGAAGTGTTAGAATATCGTTTAAACTTTTTGTCGAGACCGCTTGTGAAAAGCTTGATAAAGCTGTAACAATTGTTCATCGGACAGTTTTATAATTATCACAACTGTTCACCATCAATAGACGAAAATTCGCTTGTAACAGCCGTCTCCCTACCTAAACGGCTAAGGTCAGGTGCGTGTATATATATGCGTCTGAGCTTTTTCGGACTTCAATTTTATGTAACTTACCACAAATGTTCACAATAATAAGACAACATGTCACGTGTAATACCTACCTCAAAGGTCAAAGTCACACTTAAGAGATCAAAAGATTAATTTTGGGCATGTATGGCTTGTCATTTATCATTTAATTAAAAACATACCAAAACTATTCACTTTGAGGAGACGGTGTGTCGCGTTTAACACCCGTCTCCCTTCCTCAATGGTCAAGGTCAAACGTAGAGGTCAAAGGTCTACTTTGGCAATAAAACAGCTATTGTCCAGACTCTTACTTTGTCATTCATCATGCTATTTGAAAAAAAACATGTCAAAGGAAAAATAAGTCAATAACAGCTAGTCCTGAATGCAACTGCATCATTAAGCATCTTATGTCAACGATGGGAAGACAATGTGCCATGTGTAACAACCGTCTCCGTGCCACAAAGGTCAATGTCACACCTAACGTTTTAATATTAATTTTGCCATAAAACAGCTAGTCCGGACTGCAACTTTATCATTTATCATTCAATGTTTTCATAAGTTACCACAAATGTTCACCATGTGGAGAATTTGTTTCATCCCTCGGACAAAGGTCAATGTCACGCCATTAAACGCCATGGTTTAACGTGTGCATGGTACAGCTTGTTTAATAATTACAAACATTATTTCAAATGGGCTCTACATGTTGCTGAACGTCATGTAGCTTACGCATGCTGATAATTTGTAAATACCTATTTAAATCTAAATCAAATCTAAATACTGCAATGCTTACCGTCATTTCTTGACGCACAATTGTTATGCATCGTAAATGTCAGAGGGTTTGAACTCCTATACTGTGATTCCCATGAGCCTGCTGGCGAAAAGCCGTTAAATTACTTGTTTTCCGAGAATGAATCGTGATGTTAATCTGTTGCGCTCATGGTCTGAAGATGATTGTGAAAAGGAGGCCGATTCCACTTGAAATGGTGATAATGGTATCTGGTAACGCCCCAGATATTAAACGATAATCATTCAAACCTAATACATGTACTAAGTGAACGGATAATGACCATGACCAATATAGAAATAAAGGGATACAACTATATATCCACCACATACACAATTTTCGTTTAACATTTTTATGATGTTAACAACAATCCGGCTTTTTCCTGCCCTGTTCCAATTAAAAAAAAAAACTTATTTGTAATAATGAAATATGTTAACACCCAAGAAATCACGTTTTAACAATAATAATAAGCCCCTGAACATGTGTGCTAATGATAGCTCTGCCGAATTCAGAAAGAGTTCCTAACTCTTGGCCAAATTCGGAAATAGTGCCTAAATCTCTTTTGAAAAGGTCACATGTTTTCCTAACATTCCTAAGACTCGTTGATTCTATTACACAACAGTCTATTTAACTACAGTCCCACTTCGTCAACTTGTTCAAGCTCGCCTTAGACCCACTTTTTTACCATGAAGTCTGTAATTGGTATAGACCAGTTGACGAGTGACGTCACGTGCACCTGCAAAGTTTAAACTTCGCCCACTGGTTGGCAAAAAGAGTTGGAATTCATATATGCGCATATATAGAGACGGTTGACATAATCATCGTTTTTATTGATAATCAAGCACTATATCAAATATAATTTTACTAATTATGTTTGAGTAAAACATAAGCATGCAAGGAAATGCATTTTTGGAACGATCATATTGTTGTTATTATTTGTTTTTTACTGACAACAAACTCGGGAATGGGACACAATCTATGAGCTAGGAATGGGGTTANTATAATTAATTATCACAACTGTTCACCATCAATAGACGAAAATTCGCTTGTAACAGCCGTCTCCCTACCTAAACGGCTAAGGTCAGGTGCGTGTATATATATGCGTCTGAGCTTTTTCGGACTTCAATTTTATGTAACTTACCACAAATGTTCACAATAATAAGACAACTTGTCACGTGTAATACCTACCTCAAAGGTCAAAGTCACACTTAAGAGATCAAAAGATTACCTTTGGGCATAAATGGCTTGTCATTTATCATGTGCAATTAAAAAAATACTTATCAAAACTATTCACTTTGAGGAGACGGTGTGTCGCGTTTAACACCCGTCTCCCTACCTCAATGGTCACGGTCAAACGTAGAGGTCAAAGGTCTACTTTGGCAATAAAACAGCTATTGTCCGGACTCTTACTTTGTCATTCATCATGCTATTTGAAAAAAAACAGGTCAAAGGAAAAATAAGTCAATAACAGCTAGTCCTGAATGCAACTGCATCATCAAGCATCTTATGTCAACGATGGGAAGACAATGTGTCATGTGTAACAACCGTCTCCGTGCCACAAAGGTCAATGTCACACCTAACGTTTTAATATTAATTTTGCCATAAAACAGCTAGTCCGGACTGCAACTTTATCATTTATCATTCAATGTTTTCATAAGTTACCACAAATGTTCACCATGTGGAGAATTTGTTTCATCCCTCGGACAAAGGTCAATGTCACGCCATTAAACGCCATGGTTTAACGTGTGCATGGTACAGCTTGTTTAATAATTACAAACATTATTTCAAATGGGCTCTACATGTTGCTGAACGTCATGTAGCTTACGCATGCTGATAATTTGTAAATACCTATTTAAATCTAAATCAAATCTAAATACTGCAATGCTTACCGTCATTTCTTGACGCACAATTGTTATGCATCGTAAATGTCAGAGGGTTTGAACTCCTATACTGTGATTCCCATGAGCCTGCTGGCGAAAAGCCGTTAAATTACTTGTTTTCCGAGAATGAATCGTGATGTTAATCTGTTGCGCTCATGGTCTGAAGATGATTGTGAAAAGGAGGCCGATTCCACTTGAAATGGTGATAATGGTATCTGGTAACGCCCCAGATATTAAACGATAATCATTCAAACCTAATACATGTACTAAGTGAACGGATAATGACCATGACCAATATAGAAATAAAGGGATACAACTATATATCCACCACATACACAATTTTCGTTTAACATTTTTATGATGTTAACAACAATCCGGCTTTTTCCTGCCCTGTTCCAATTAAAAAAAAAAACTTATTTGTAATAATGAAATATGTTAACACCCAAGAAATCACGTTTTAACAATAATAATAAGCCCCTGAACATGTGTGCTAATGATAGCTCTGCCGAATTCAGAAAGAGTTCCTAACTCTTGGCCAAATTCGGAAATAGTGCCTAAATCTCTTTTGAAAAGGTCACATGTTTTCCTAACATTCCTAAGACTCGTTGATTCTATTACACAACAGTCTATTTAACTACAGTCCCACTTCGTCAACTTGTTCAAGCTCGCCTTAGACCCACTTTTTTACCATGAAGTCTGTAATTGGTATAGACCAGTTGACGAGTGACGTCACGTGCACCTGCAAAGTTTAAACTTCGCCCACTGGTTGGCAAAAAGAGTTGGAATTCATATATGCGCATATATAGAGACGGTTGACATAATCATCGTTTTTATTGATAATCAAGCACTATATCAAATATAATTTTACTAATTATGTTTGAGTAAAACATAAGCATGCAAGGAAATGCATTTTTGGAACGATCATATTGTTGTTATTATTTGTTTTTTACTGACAACAAACTCGGGAATGGGACACAATCTATGAGCTAGGAATGGGGTTACCAAAAAAATCTCTCTACTTGGCACAACTTCGCGACCATTTTTTAGAACAAAATTACTCAGAAATGGAAATTCTTTCAGAATAAATTAAATTTAATTAACGAATACAAATAAAGATGAAAACAAACAACAAATAGATCGATTTTATGTACGCAACATATAGTAGCTGATTTGAACCAGTATATGTCTGTAAAAACATACCTTCATACACATTTTAAATAATTTCCCTTGATAAATGCAATTGTTTTTATTTAATAGTTCGCACCAATTTTGACATTCTTTGTTTCAGCATTTTTAACGTGGTGTTTAATTGCCCCTTTGTTCATCACAAACCGATTATCTCGTTATGATCGGATACTGTCCAGGAATTTACAAACAAAACATGGTGTCATAAACTAAGGGGCCTATACTTGGGTCCCTGCATAAACCACATGTGGCAGACGACAATTTATGATACCTCCATGTCATCTCTTGGCATACTGAGCAGCCATTTTAGCCAAATTTAAAGGCCAAAATACTTAACAGTTTTTTCAATAAAATATGTTAACACATTTTTTTTAATGAAGACTTTAAATTTTGTCCGAAATGGATAATCAGGAACTATATCGTGTATATATATTAGCCAGTTTAATCATAATAATAATGTGTTCAATAAATATAAATTTAAAATATTGTACAAATTTACTTCCACACAATTAACGTATATTAACGTATAGGTACCGGCAAATGTAAACTCCACGTGTAATGATTGCATGTTACTGCAGTGTAGGAAACGCCATCATGAAAACAAGCAATCACGTAAAAGAAATTAGATATATCATAGATTTATGGTATAATAACATGCTAGATTGTATCACTCATTATCACTAATTAAGAGATTTCAATATACATGCAGAGTCAGTTCTATTTACATAATATGCATTTTTTTTTAAATTTGTATGCTAAAATTTATTAAATATTGTCATTCAATGTAAACGAAACGAATATTCATTCAATGTAAAAGAACATTACCACAATATTACAAGATTTTAATGTTTATCGCGTGTTTAGGGCTATGTTTTATAAATGATTCAATGCACCTCTTACACTTTAATTCGATCGGTGATATAATTATAATCAAATAATTATATGTGGTATTATATTTAAAATATCATTTATTAAAGTCTTACTATAAGAAAAAATACGGCTAATTTATAGTTTTGTTTTTTGAAATTCATTGTCAGTATATATTTAGTTTTCCGACCACATTTACTTTGATGCTAATAAATAATTAGTATTTTTATAAAGAGGAAATTATATTTATGAATTTACATTTATTGGTACTAAAATGTTATATTTGCACTATAATTTAGGTGTTTAAATGTTTATTTCATTTTTTTTTCGATTTATTGACAAACAAACGCCCATTATACATGTTTTACGTTACTGCAACCAGTGCTTTTTGCCAACCAGTCAGTGCGCATGCGCGGAAAATCCAGAACGTAAACAATAACAATCAACTGGTCTATTGGCATTGCTACTGTTAGCCTGCATGCGTGCGCTCATTTGCACGAATGACAATGCTTCGTCTTCTTCTTCTTCCAATTAATCTCACTTTGGAGCATACTCGTACATTTTTGTATGTCCAAGGTGATCGTGAGAGTGCGGTTAAAAATAAAAAATAACAAAAAAATAATATTTATAATATGTACAATCAGGAAAGCTCAATGTTTGAGTTGGAGGCCGGACAGTCCATCCCTGGATGACTCTAGGGTCTGTAGAACTGTGAGGTGCTTTGGGAGCTGTTTCCAAAATCGAGCTCCAGAGATGAAGAAGGAGTGACGGTATGTGTCTGTTATGAAGTATGGTATCCAGTAACGGACCACTGCACCATCCATGTCTTCTAGTCCATGTAGACGTGTAGATGTGATGGATCGCCGGAGGGGATCGGTGGCAGGGATGTCGAGAAGACCATAGGTGATCCGATACATCATCAGGTTTTGAGTTCTGGCGGCGGAGTTCTAGGGTAGGTAGCCCAAGGTCTGCGATCGTCCGGCTAGTGCTGTTTGTCCTGTAATTGCCTGTGATTACACAACAGGAAGTGACAAAATGTGGAAAACAAAACACACTTAACTAACACTTAAGATTATGTACACAATGCCCGGATGTTTTACTAGCTTTTATTAGGGTTTTAGATCTAATGGTCAACTTGATATTGACTGATGACCCAACGCCCTAAAGGCAGTATTAACCTACTTACCAATGATATTGACTGATGACCCAGCGCCCTAAAGGCAGTATTAACCTACTTACCAATTGTAAGCGTAATAAACTGTTTTTCAGGTGGTCAGTTGACAGAGGATCATCTTCCTTGTATCAGAACAGAACAGATATTTTATTTGATTTGTACATATTACATCATCATATACACATATTATTATATGACAATTTATAACATTACGTATATCAGTATAACATATAAACACGAATTAATGGACATTTCAATATAACATAACACAGCATGTAAAGAGAATGATCAGTTTTCGTTAACAATTATAATTTCGTTTCTAATTTCCAAGCTTTCTTTAATATATTTTGCAAATTTAATTAATACAGATTTGTTTTCAGTTTGCAATAGCTCAATAAATTTGAACTTTGATGGTCGTACATAATAATGTTTCTTAATATATTTCTTACGCATAATGCTAAAACAAGGGCAAAGAAGAGTGAAATGGTACTCGTCTTCAATTTCGAGGGAATTCGAACATTGACAGTATCGCTCATCTCTTGGTATTCTATTTCTACAGAATCTACCAGTTTGTACTCTTAAAGAATGTGCAGATAATCTTAAAGTGACAAATAATCTTAAACTGCTTGCCAATACATCTAGATATATTTCATATGACAGAGAATCTTCACAATTTTGTAACAAATATAATACACTTCTACTTTCAACAGAACTATGCCAGTCTTGTTTATAAGTATCAATCAATCTTTGTTTAAATATATGTGGAAATGCTTTGCAATCAATAGTATCACTATTTCTAAAGCAATCAGCAAATCCATTTGTTTCTAACAACTTTTTAACATTTGATACCCAATTATTATAACGTTTTGAACAATCAGATATACTTTGTTAATAAATCGTGTTCATAATAATATTATCTGTATTTAACAATTTACACCAATATTTAACTATCCTAATATATCGAGTAATATATAACGCGTTCCTTCCTAAATCACCAAATACACCAGTGTTACAAGTACTTATTCTGACCTTTAATACACTTTTACAAAACGTGAGGTCAATATTTCTTTAGATTTAGTGGCGCCCCATACCTCGGAAGAATAATTTAATATTGAACCTATAAAGGAATCAAAGAGCTGGCATTGAAATTCGGGTTTAATATCATATTTTCCACAATTATACATTAGTAATTTTAATGCTTTGAATAATTTACCAATTAAATACTCTTGATTCATAGCGAAATTGCTAGTGTATATAAAAATTGTACCGAGATTGTTGAAATTATCTACCGTTTCTAACAAGTTCCCATTGTAACTCCACTTCTCATTTGTAAGTACTCTGCCTCTTTTTCTAAAAACCGTAAGCTTGGTTTTTTGAGTGTTTACCTCCAGACCCCAACAGTTACAATAATCATATTCACTTTCTAAGCTATTTTGTAAGTCTTCTGGTGTTTTACCCA
>VMBQ01002002.1:45407-150091 GCA_007657795.1 Dreissena rostriformis | reverse complement strand
TTTAAGAATTGCCTACTAATGATAGCATATCCCTTGAACATAAGTGACCAGTCAATATAATGACATATTTAACCGATAATTGGTTCTAAAAGTTTATTGTACCATAAATGTGTTGCTTCGGATGTTCCTTTTGCGAACTATTTATATTTACAGTACGGCCCTGTAACACTTCATCAAAACCCCTTTCAATCGTGTTAAAAGCAATGATACAGTTACCCCTGGTATATGTTCATAAACAATAACATACTTCTTTTTGCATTGTAAGCGTTTACTTGAAATTGCCAAACAAACCCCCAAAACGACAAAAAAGCAAACAATTAACAATGTGTCACATTTGCGATAATAATCTGAAAGAACTGACCGCATAGTAGCCCGAGTAGCAGTCTAATTTTGGCATATATATAACTGTCTTTGAGACACACCTTTGTGCTATGGGTTTAATTAATTATTAGCAAAAATATGCATGTAAATGAACGCACATATCTTCTGTTAAATGAATATTGAAAACGAATAATAACAAATCAGAGTCAATCATCAATTGTGTCCAACTTGGTTGAATGTTGCTTTTGCAAATACCTAGCATATATGCCTCTAAAATATCTTAAAACTGTTCAAAAAGACATTCCATTTATTTTGCGGTTTACATTTTCTTGATATTGCTTTACCTATAACTATAACGAGACGTCTGATTGATCGAAATCATGCGTGAACTGTAGCCGTGTTGTTGTACATAGAGCATGCCTTTGTAAGCGATATCTAGACACCTTTGACAAACTACATTAGAGTTTTGTTTATTTTGCATCAATCAAACCACAGAAGGAAAATACGTACCTGTAAGTTGACACACACATAAGATTAATAACAATTCACCTGAAGCGCACAGTGTCTGTATATATATATATATAACGTCAAGTTGTCTTTTGTAAGAAAAAAAGTTACTTTCTAATTTTACTGCTATTCGGAATTTATTGTAACATGCTGAATAAACACAGTCTAATAAGCCAGTTATTTAGTCAACTGCTAATTTCACGTGTATTCTGTAATGAAAATAAATTGGATTTACTCGACTTAATTCTCAAATAAACCAAGTGACTTGCCCAAGTAAGAAATCTACTAGAAAATACAAGTAATAATATATACTAACCGTTGCGCTGTACAATAATATTTTCTAATGAACATCGTTTAAAGTATTCCTTCATGAAACGACTCTTTTGTTGTTATCCGGCAAGTATATAATCATTTTGCAAACAATAATATTTCAACTCACTTTTCAGGTTACAGTTCCCAAAGCCAAATATGTTGTTTAAAGTCCGACGTATATCACCACACTGTGATATGGTTTATAGCAAATTTGCTCATGATATTACTGTACGCTCGATGTTTTATGGGCGCGAAGTAAACTCAATGGCCATAAAATTTATGACAAATCAATTTAAGGTCTGCTAGGTTCGTTCGCCGTAGGTATCCAATTTCAATAGCAGTTGGTTTATTTAAATGTTGTTGTCATAAAATAGAACTTTCATTTCCCCGCTACGTTACAAATTAACTTTGTGGTCATTTTGATTTCATAAACGCCTGATTGAGAACGCAATAGCAAAACCAGCATATCCGTGGCTTTTCCACTTTTTCTGTTGCTGCTACAATTAACGGATATCCCCACTTCTTCAAGTGCTGCGGCTGAGTATAAGGTTTATTATGCTATTTGGCGCCTTAAGTATCGCAATTCAGCTTTGGCATGCGGGTAATACAAACAAAACGTGCACTTTTCCCACGTTTGGACAAAATGAACGTTTTGGAACGCACGCTTGATTTCATTTTATTAACTCTAATGTATAATGTTAATAATTGATGCAGACATGTCATAATAAACACCTCTTTATGTATTATATTCAGTAATGTTTTTTGCAGGGACGTGTATAGCCCTGATTATAAATTATGTGTACCACCTGTCTCTAAATTTCAATTTCTCTGATAGATGTTTATACCAACTCATGAACATTCATTTAAATACAGCCATACAAGTTTAAATACTAATTTTCGATTCGGCAAACATACTTTATTCAGACTCCAAATCGGTTTTAAAATGAGAAACAAGATTTATTCGCTTACGATATTTACTTGCATTCATTGAAACTTACATAAATTACACAAGTCCATAGCCTCCGTTACAAACATGCGAGAGTACGATGAATTGGGGTTAAAGAAACAAGTAAAAATTAAGTGTAACACCACGAAGATCGTTTTATAATCATTTACAAAAAACTTGGCTTTTACATGTCAATGAAATGTGCTTGTGCAAAACTATTGATGTAATTGACCACAATAACTTCTTTAAATTCTATTTGTGAATAAGGCAAAGACCAAATTAACCTATCATGGAAACATTCTATATGAGTCTTGCAGTCATATTTTATGACAACACTATTTATAGAGTGGTTTAAGATCGGTAAAGTTGATAAACATTTCAACTTCAGAATCATAACATCTACATACATTTATTAAATGACAAGATCGTGTCATGTGTCCTTTGGTGTTTCTTGAAGAGATGTGATGATGGTTGTGTAAGTGCAATCAATACAAAATGTCAAACATTAACGAAATATATTGCTAAGTCGACTATTGCGAATAAAAAAGGATGTTCTTATAGATTTGGAGAAATCNTATTGTTGTTATTTTGTCTCTATAACATAAATATGAGGATAAACAGTCACACACATCTCGACCTGTGCTTTAAGACACACTCTTTAAAATTTGAATGGGTTGTGTTCATTTCAAATTTGCGATATAAAAAGCTATAACATAAGTTTGAAAACTGAGTTGCTTCTAAGATTATGCAATAGCGAACAAATTTAGTGCCTTCAGCGCTTTGATTGATTCGGTAAACACACTTTATTCAGACTGAAAAGCGGTATTGAAATGAGAAAGATTTATTCGCTCACGATATTTACTTGCAAGCATTGAAACTTACATAAACCTCCGTGATACACATGCGAGAGTACGATGAATTGGGGGTTAATGAAACAAGTTAAAATTAAGTGGAACACCACGAAGATCACTTGGCTTTTACATGTCAATTTAATATGCTTGTGCACAACTATTGATATAATTGACCACATTAACTTCTTTAAATTATATTTTAGAATGACTCAAAGACCAAATTAACCTATCATGGAAACATTCTATATAAGTCATATGTTATGACAACACTATTAATAGAGTGGTTCAAGATCGGTAAAGTGGATAAACATTCCAACTTTAGAATCGTACCATCAACATACATCTATTAAATGACAAGATCGTGTCATGTGTCCTTAGATGTTACTTGATTAGATCTGATGATGGTTGTGTACGTGCAATAAATACCAATTTTCAAACATTAACGAAACATATTATGTAGTGGAGTATTGCGATTTTAAAGCATGTTCTTATAGAATCGGTGAAATAAACAGTCTATAATAAATCATAAAATAAAATCTTTAATATTTAATTACTTACTTACTTACTTAGTCCTCTTCGTGCTGATTTGCACATAAGGCCTTCACTAGAGTTAGAATATTTAATTACGCAATACAATATTTTATCGACAAAGTAAAGGCTATGAGATGTGAAATTTTATTAGAACTATACTTATTTAGAAATGGCGTAGTATTCCTGTGTATAACTGCATTATTCACAACAGCAACACACAGTGTTTAGCACATCGATGGAAAAATGGAAAATATGTGCTTTCGAAAGGTATGCTAGCATAAAATAAAATTGTTTTCAATTTAAATACTATGATCCAATAATTAGTAAACACAATAGTTGTTCAGTAAGCAAATATGTGTCGTGTTCTGAGAAAACTGGTCAAAATGCTTGTGCGTAAATTGTCAACCCTGATTAGCCTGTGCAGTCCGCACAGGCTAATCAGGGACGACAATTTGCGCTTTTATGGATTTTTTTGTTAAAATGATGTCTTTTCTTGGCGAAAATCTAGTTTAGGCGGACTGCACAGGCTAATCTGGGATGACACTTTACGCACATGCATTATGCCCAGTTATTTCAGAACACGACACATATGTTAATATAACGTATTTATATTCGTATGAAAGGTAAACAAGAGAATATACTAAGATTCCCCTTCTCGATCATTTAGAACATTTGAAAGTTATGTATCGCTTAGTCGTATGTGTATGAGGCTTTAACCGTAAAACATTTACCCGTTCAGAATTCATATACTTGTTGTACCACTGTTATGATTGCATGTATTGTGCATTTAAATAATTGCATTCATAAACGTGTTGCACATATCACAAATAGAATTACACATATTATAATAAAAAAAAGAATTTGTTGCAAATACATATTAATTGTATTATTATACTAAATATATCTATCTATTAAAATACTGATTCACATGCGTAATACTCTTTACCAAATTTGAGTCGCGTCATGCGAAAATGGGACTTATAACGGGAACACATGACCCGATAACGTTAGATCATTCTTGAATATTAACTGTTTTGTTAATTCTGTTTCAGTTTCAGTGCAATTTCTTTTTTAAAGAATGCTACGTTTTCTTGTTAAGGAAAACACCATACAGTATATTTTCATGGAAACATGAGAAACAAGCTAATTGAAACATGTATTCATTCGACAATAACTGAGATGTGAGATGACATTTTAATATATACTTACATTGTTTTATATCCGTTATGCGACACTATACACAATGTAAAAATTAAGGNAGCATTGAAACTTACATAAACCTCCGTGATACACATGCGAGAGTACGATAAATTGGGGGTTAATGAAACAAGTAAAAATTAAGTGGAACACCAGGAAGATCACTTGGCTTTTACATGTCAATGAAATATGCTTGTGCAAAACTATTGATATAATTGACCACATTAATTTCTTTAAATTCTATTTTAGAATGACTCAAAGACCAAATTAACCTATCATGGAAACATTCTATATAAGTCTTGCAGTCATATGTTATGACAACACTATTAATAGAGTGGTTTAAGATCGGTAAAGTGGATAAACATTTCAACTTTAGAATCGTACCATCTACATACAGCTTTTAAATGACAAGATCGTGTCATGTGTCCTTAGATGTTACTTGATTAGATGTTATGATGGTTGTGTACGTGCAATAAATACAAATTGTCAAACATTAACGAAACATTTTATGTAGAGGAGTATTGTGATTTTAAAGCATGTTCTTATAGAGTCGATGAAATTAACAGTCTATAATAAATCATGAAATAAAATCTTTAATATTTAATTACGCTATACAATATTTTATCGACAAAGTAAAGGCTATGAGATGTGAAATTTTATTAGAACTATACTTATTTAGAAATGGCGTAGTATTCCTGTGTATAACTACATTATTCACAACAGCAACACACAGTGTTTAACACATCGATGAAAAAATGGAAAATATGTGCTTTCGAACGGGTATGCTAGCAATGTTTTCAATTCAAATACTATGATCCAATAATTAGTAAACACAATAGTTGTTCAGTAAGTAAATATGTGTCGTGTTCTGAGAAAACTTGTCAAAATGCTTGTGCGTAAATTGTCATCCCAGATTAGCCCGTTCAGAATTCATATACCTATTGTACCACTGTTATAATTGCATGTATTGTGCATTTAAATAATTACATTCATAAACGTGTTGCACATATCCAAAATAGAATTACACATATTATAATTAACAAAAAGAATTTGTTGCAAAAACGTGTAATGTTCATATCAATTGTATTATTATACTAAATATATCTATCTATTAAAATACTGACTCACATGCGTAATACTCTTTACCAAATTTGAGTCGCGTCATGCGAAAATGGGACTTATAACGGGAACACATGACCCGATAACGTTAGATCATTCTTGAATATTAATTGTTTTGCTAATTCTGTTTCAGTTTCAGTGCAATTTTTTTTTAAGAATGCTACGTTTTTTTGTTACGGAAAACACCAGACAGTATATTTTCATGGAAACATTAGAAACAAGCTAATTGAAACATGTATTCATTCGACAATAACTGAGATGTGAGATGACATGTAAATGTATACTTACATGGTTTTATATCCGTTATGCGACACTATACACAATGTAAAAATTAAGGAATATCATTACGATATAAGTTTCATTAACTGACGACTCCTTTACACAGCACACACTAATGGATCACTAAATCGGCTTCGGTGATCGCTCTGCGTCATGTTTAACAGTAATACATATCAATTACCAAAGCAACGCCTTAAAATAATAATGAAATGTATAGATTTATGCATCAGCCTCAGCGCGTTTTGCGAAAGAAAGATTTGTCATTTTTAGCGTGTTGTTTTAAATTGAAAATGACAATATTTTCTCTCAAACAAATGACGTTGCTGGCTGTATCGTTTGTATTTCTCGCGAACAGTATCATGTCATTGACCTATACGAATGAGTATAATAAGGATACACATGTTTCGATGCATACTAAAATTATTATATTACGTAATAAACTCGTGTTTCATCCATGGAAGAGAATTCAACAGAAAACACTAGGTTAAATAGACTTGCCTAATCATGTTTTCCCAGTTAGTAACGAATAATAATTATATGCGCTTAGTGCATAACACTATAATATAAAATTAATCAATAAATCAATAAGTAAAGTTAAATATTTGTATTATATACCTATTGAATGCTTTTAACAAAATACAGGTTGTATCAATCGTTGAAATAATCCCGTTTTATGCTACTCGCTGTTTCCGATTCCGTATAACCATACTAGCCGAACTACTTTCTTCGATCCAGTTAATGACGACACATTTTAATTGCGTCGCATTTAATGACGTCACATTTGAGTCATTGTTTTGTCAGTTTTGTTAAAGCAAAAAAAAATACAATTGATAACTGTTTTCGTTGGTTAGTGTATTTCATAAAAGGAATATTACGCTAGTCAATTGTTCCAAGTGTTTGTATCAGTCTCGTGGCTTGCATTATTTCTTACCACACTCGAGGCTCCGCCTCTCGTGTGATACGTCATCACACAAGCCACTCGACTGATACAAAGTATTGGAACAATTGACTAGCGTAATATTCCGTATGTATTATATACCAGTTTATTGCTTTTAACAAAATACAGGTTGTATCAATCGTTAAAATAAATCCGTATTTTGCTACTCGCTGTTTTCCGATTCCGTATTACCATACTAGCAGGACTACTTTCTTCGACCCATTTAATGACGTCACATTTTAATGACGTTACATTTAAAGACGTCACAGTTTAGTCCTTGTTTTGTCAGTTTTGTTAAAGCAAAAAAATACAATTAATGACTGTTTTCAGTTGTTGTATATAATAAAAGGAATATTAAGCTAGTCAATTGTTCCAAGTGTTTGTATCAGTCTCGTGGCTTGCACTATTTCGTATCACACTCGAGGCTCCGCCTCTCGTGTGATACGTCATCACACAAGCCACTCGACTGATACAAACTCTTGGAACAATTGACTAGCGTAATATTCCGTATGTATTATATACCTGTTTATTGCTTTTAACAAAATACAGGTTGTATCAATCGTTGAAATAAATCCCTTATTATGCTACTCGCTGTTTCCGGATTCCGTATTACCATACTAGCCGGACTACTTTCTTCGACCCATTTAATGACGTCACATTTTAATGACGTCACATTTTAGTCATTGTTTTGTCAGTTTTGTTAAAGCAAAAAAATACAATTGATAACTGTTTTCGTTAGTTGTTGTATATAATAAAAGGAATATTACGCTAGTCAATTGTTCCAAGTGTTTGTATCAGTCTCGTGGCTTGCGCTATTTCGTATCACACTCGAGGCTCCGCCTCTCGTGTGATACGTCATCACACAAGCCACTCGACTGATACAAACTCTTGGAACAATTGACTAGCGTAATATTCCGTATGTTTTACATATGACTGTTTGATACTTTTGTTCTAAATCGTGTAAACAAATCATCAACATAACCTGTAATTTGAAAGACAATGAAGTTAACATACCACTCTGTCTACATACATTTATCAAGTTTATAATTCAATCAATATACAATTTGAAATATATAATCATGTCAGTTTTATGTAAAAATAAAAACTCTAGAAAGTGTGTCCGCGTGTGAAATGAATAATTAGCCCTGCTTTGTAAGATGTATTTAAATCGGTTAACGCCACACTTTAAATTGCGATTGAAACAACCTTTTTATGTGTTTTCATCCTCATTTTTATGCAGTTATTACAACTTTTAAAAGCTCAGCGGTATTCTTTAGAAATAAAAACGTTATCGCGAGTCGCAAAGGAAAGTGGGAGTATAACACTTTGCGTATATTCCATTAATGGCTTTAGCCGGCGACATTTGACTTAACAGATGTGATAGGGTTTATAATGTTAATGGAGATAGATCGTAAAATGAACATCTTAAACCCAAGGCGAACAGTAAAATGTACATCCCTCTATCAAATGGCATTACACAACATAACATGTTAATACAATCTACGCTTATACATTAAAGTGACATTGTCAAAAAAAGTTGAAAAGTTGTTCTTACATATCACACGAAGACATACACTTATATGTTTTGTTTTAATATCTTTAGGCATAAAATATCTTTACTTTTATTATCATGTGTAAATTAACGTTTTGAACGGGTATATGATTTACAATTAATATTTATCAACCGTCATTCTTACTGTTAAACGTAGATACCACTATATGTAAGTTATTAGTTATTTAACTAAAACATCAATACCAGCTAAACCCCTTAGGTTTCTTACAATAATTAAAAACGAATCAAACGACATCAAATATCACCGAATTAATTAATGATGCACGAAACTTACTTGTTTAATTGAAGGGGTAACATTATTTTTTGTAAAATGAACTACACTGGCACAAACTCGTTTTAAGTAAACCAATATTTAACTCCCATATTAAACGTTCGGCGGTTATCAACCAGCATATTCAAGCAAGTGCGATATTGTTTTCAATTTTAAGAGCAATCAATAGCAGTTTTAAATCTCTAATCGATTCAGGCTCACGAATCGCCATGGTAGCTAGCATCAGTCGCAATGTGCACACGTACATGACACACTGCGTTCGTTGCGCTATATTGATAGTTTAATAACCAAGAAACATGTATTCATCTTTTAATAAGTTGGTATAGACTCGTTGATGAATTTCAAATGCAAATGCTATGCAAATGTGTCAACTGGTATGGGTATGTCATCATGCGAAGTTTGTGTCTTTTGTTTATACATTCCACAAAATCCCACTATAATTGTTGTGTTGTCACGTGTTGAATAACACATCACCTGCAACTACAACCCGATGACAGTTTTATAGAAATAATGAATGAACTGTTGTGCGTCAATACTTGTTAACAATCAACTATAAACCTTTAGCATAAAAAAACTAAACGAAGAAATACAATACCTAAATAAAGACGACACACACGCTGTATTATTTACTTCGACTTTGTTACGATAAATATGCATATATAATGTATAGTTCTAAAGAAAACATTTACTATGTTGGAAAGAATCAAATATTTTGCTGATCAAGTATAAGGTATGTTCTTTATGAGCACGTCTAATCAAATCGGCCATAGAAACAATGAACCCAGGTGTCATTTGCAGAATATCAATAACCCTTAAATTCTCTATATATGGAAGTGCCATGAACAATTCATCCTGGCGATATACATTTTAATTTAATCCAATGGAACAAAAGTAACTGTTTGCTAGCCAATTTTAGTTTATCAGTCTTGTATTAATGTAGATACTAGGACTTGCTTTTTACTTCATTAATCAGATTTGTCTATATTTTAACTATATTCGAAATATATTTAAGTAAACCATATATTGTATGTTGTAGGTTTTTCAGTAAACACATTTAATGGTATTTTTCAAAATGCATAAAGCAGTTTACACGTCCATTTAAGTTATTTCATGGCGTACATAACGACCTTAAAAGTCTTACTTTATTTCATCAACTTCGACACATGCAAACAGTTAAATAACAAACACCCATATATCACTAGATCGACAACGTTGATCACTGTTCTTGATATAACTGCAATTAATTTAAAAAAAGCAAGCAACGCCCGAATCTATAAAAAAAAACATAAGTGGCTTGCAATAAGGAATGATTTCTACACAATTTATACAGCAAGATTTCATTTAGTTTGATGTACCTTTTTACATCTATTAGAAAATAAACTTTTAACAACCAATCACATTTTGGTACATGTAATATGGGAAACTTTTAATGCGGGAAATGTTTCTAGATTTATAGAGTCTAAACTTATAATATCAATAAAGTTAAACATATTATTTTGTCAACGTTTGCTGCAAATGCAATTTAATTCTACGTTGCGTACACAATTACGTTTAAATTTGCTTGATGGTGCTAGCGTGCATAATTGTACACGCATATTGAATGAAATACATGTCGAATGGGTGCATGCGAACAACTTTCAAATTGCCTCTAACTGATCAGGCGATGCAGTTGTTTCCGTCAAACGTTGACTGCATCTGACATTACCAGGAGAAGTTTGTTTATAATTGCTTGATTTTATGATATCTCTCAAACTGAAATCTACAATTCAATTACAAAAGGCATTGTGTAGTATTAGTAAATTCACGGTACATCCGTGTAACACTACATAAAAAACACACGAACCCTGTTGAAAGCATTAGTTTTAGAGTACTTTTTGACAAAAGAATGCGCGACGGATCGCATATATTGAATGACATAAGTACAATACATTGTTGTATGTGAACTCGTATTTTGCATCCTACTGTCGAGGCAAAATGTCCTAATTGGGCAACCACTATTGAAATTGAACATCGTTAACAATCAAAATATAAGTGTTTTTTTCGCAAAACGTTACGATACTGTTGCCCCGGATTGCATCTAACCAGATTGCAGTTTAAACTGCCTTTGCTTTCCAATCACTATTCCAAGGCGATGACCCCACTTCTAGTCATGTTGTTTAATTGTTGTGTTTTTTTGTATCCTATCTATTACCTGTGTTGTGTTCCATACCGTTTGGTTCCTTTTTCGTTTATAAAGAACCACATGCTAATAATAGGTTTATCCACTGTATAATGTTGGCTCATATACAACTGTTGTTGAGACCAACCTTTGTGATTAGGGCTTAATTTAAATATCCGCCCAGTGAGCATTTAAATTTATCCAATATACTTCTGTAAATCAACTATGAACATGCATAATAACTAACCATATCAATCATAGTTTGTGTTCCGACTTAGTTCAATATATCGAGAATACCGAGCCATTGTATATGTCTCTTAAAATAAATATAAACTGTTCCAAAAACGTTACAATAATTTTCGTGCTATTGATATTACATTACCTGTTACTATAACGAGACGTCTGTTTGATCGAAATCATGCGGGAACTGTAGGCGTATTGATGTACATATATCTTAGCATGCCTATGTAAACGATCATTATACACCTGTGACAAACTATATTACCGTTTTTGTATATTTTGCATCAATTTAACAACAGAATGAAAATACGTACAACAGTTGACAGACAATCAAGATTAATTGCAATTCAGCTAAAGCGCACAGTGTTTTTTTAATAAATATAATGCCAAGTGTTCTTACGTTACAAAAACTTACTTTCTAGTTTAACTGCTAATCGACTTGAACATACATAAATACATATATGTTTAAAAGCTGCGCTGTACAGTAGTATTGTTTTATACACACCGTTTAAGTATTAATTCAACAACTGATTTTTTTCCAGCACGTATAAAAGCATTTTATAAACAATAATATTTCAACTCACTTTTCAACGAGAAGTTACCAAAGCCTAATGCTTTGTTTAAAGCCCGTCGTGTCCGTGTATCACTTCGCTTTTATATCGTTAATAGCAAATATACTCACACCATAAACGCAAGCTCTAATGTGTTATGGGTGCGAAGTAAACTCCATAGTCATACAATTTATGACAAATCACTGTAAGGTCTGCAAAGTTTGTTTGCCTTAGGTATCCAATTTGAACGTCGTTTGGTTAGTGTTCATGTTGCTGTCATAATAAATAATTATCATTTCCCCGCTGCGTTACAAATTTACTGTAATTTTGATTTCAAACACACCTGATTGAAACCGCAATATCAACACTAGCATATCCGTGGTTAAACCTCTGTGTCTGCTGCTTCAACTTTACGTATAAATCCACTACTTCAAGTGCTGCTGCTGATGATAAGGCTGTTCCTTATGCTACTTTGCGTCTAGTGCAGCTAGGGCATTCGGAGAATAAACACAAAACGGCACGTTTACCCTCGTTTGCTCACATAGCAAATTTTAGCACGCTTGCTTGATGTCATTTTATTAACTCTGATGGTATATTTAAATAACTCTTACCTATACGTTTAATATTCACTCATTAAATTTCATTTAAATACAGATTCAAACGTTTAAATACAAAGTTTTGATTTGGAAAGCAGAATATATTAAGACTGTACAGCGGTATTAAAATGAAGAACAGGATTTATTCGGGCAGTATATTCACTGTCGAGTATTGAACCTTGCATATATTTAACGAGTCATTAGCCTCCATTACCAACATGTGCTAATGCTGATGAATTCGGGTTAATGAATCATGTTAAAACATAGTGGCGAAAAACGAAGACAGTGTTATATTCATTCTAAAAAACATCGATTGTACATGCCAATGGAATGTGCTTGGGTTAACTTATCATTATCAACCACTCTTTTTTCTATAAATAAGGAATAGATCAAATAAACCTATACTGGAAACATACCATATACGTACGACATTCGTATGTTATTCAAAGAGCGTTTCAATATCGGTAACGTTTATAAACATTTCAATTTTAGAATCATCCCATGTACATACATTTATTAAATGATCAGATCGGTTCGCGTGTTCTTTAATGTAACTTGATCATATATGGTGATTGTTGTGTTAGTGCAAGTAATACAAAATGTAAAACAATAACGAAAAATTATGTAAAGTTGAGAATGGAACTTAAAATGTATGTTCTAATTCAATTTGTGACATAAACAGTCTAATGTATAATGTTTTAATTACATGTTGCAATATTTTATCTACATAGTATGGTATATAAAATGTGAAATTCTATTAGAACTATACTTAAATAGAGTTCACTAGAAATGACGTAGTATTCGTCTGTACGGATACATCATTTATTCTAGAAACAAACAGTAAAATGCCAAAAATAGTATATTTAACACATCGAAAGAAATCCGTAATTTCGAAAGTGAATGTTTGCATGAAATATAATGTTTTTTCCATTTAAATACAATCTAATTAGTAAGCACAATAGTGGTTCCGTAAGCAAGTATTTCATTAGAACGTATTCATATTCATATGAAAGGTAAACAAATAAAGTGACTAACATTCCCCTTCTCGATTATTAAACACATTTGGAAGTTATTTATCGCGTATGAATATTTAACCTTAATGATTTACCCATCCGTAATTTAATACTTATTGTTCCACTGGATTTAATAACATGTATTGTGTTAGTTTATTAAATATTTTAATTTATGAAAAGTAATTTAAAACATAGATTTCAGACTTAAAAACAGTTTTTCTTAACTGCTTATACTAATACATATTTAATGTGCATACATGTCAAAACATATACATTTTCAAAATAGAATAACACATATTTTATCTAAATATTACTATTGTTGCACACACGGTTTCCTGTGCATATTTATTTTATTATTATACAATATAGCTCTAATAAAACATTAAGCAGTTATATTTCATCGTGTGAACCTCAAACAATCCCATCTCACCATGTTTAAATACGACATTTCACTATATACTTACAATTATCCGTTATGCGACACAAAGTACAAATTAAGGAATATTAATACGATATAAGTTCATTTCATTAACTGACGACTCATTTACACGGCACACACTAATGGATCACTTTATCGGTTGCGGTGATCGCTCTGCTTCATGTTTAACAGCAATACATATCAATTACCAAAGCAACGCCCTTAAACATTAATTTACACATGAATTAATTGCATTTTTAGATAAGCCTTAGCGCATTTTACAAAAGTAAGATTTGTCATGTTTATCGAGTCGATTTACAGTGAAATTTACAATATATTGTTTACAAAACAATTAACGTTGTTGACTGTATCGCTGGTATTTCTAGCCAACATTAACAAGCAATCGACATATATGAAGGAGTGTAGTAAAGATAAATATGTTTCGATGCATAATACACACATTATTTTGCTTTATATATTCGAGTTATATCAATGAAATGGAATTCAACAGAAAGCACTACGTTAAATAGATTTGTCTTATCTTGTTTTTCCCAGTTAGTTATTAATAATAATTATATGCGCTTAGGCAGAAAATATTATATAAAATATAATTTAATATAAAGTAATCATAACATAAAGGAATAAAGGAATAAAAGTTCAATATTGTTATTCCCTATGAATTTTTATAAATGTTAACGAATCATAAAAAACAGCCTGTAATTTGAAAGACAATGAAACATCAGTTAACATGCCACTCTGTCTCAATACACTTATCAAGTTTAGGATCCAATCAATATAAAATGTTAAATACATAATCATGTCAGTATAAGGTAAAAATAAAAACTCGTATCAAGTGTGTCCGTGTGTGAAATGAATATTTGAACCTGTTTTATATGTATTTAAATCGGTTAGCTTCACACTTTGAATTGTGATTGAAACGACCATTTTCTTTCATTCCCATTTATATGCATTACAACTTCGGTTTATTTTTCGTTCACGTTTCGTTATCGATTTTAAAAGCTCAGCGGTTTTCTTTAGAAAGACGTTGGCCCAAATCGCAAAGGAAAGTGGAAGTATTACACTCTCCATATATTTCACGAGTGAATGACTTTAGCCTGCGACATTTGACGCAAACAGATGTGATAGGGTGTATATAGTCAATGGAGATTGATCGTAAAAATGAACCTCTTAAGCCGAAGGCAAACAGTGAAATGTGCAACGCTCAATAAATGTCATAACGCTTTATCAAATGATAATAAAACATAAGCTGAAATGTGAAATAAAAATACATTGTCATAGAAACAATTGTGTAGTTGTACTTTCAAATCATACAAAGACATACACGTATATGTTTTGTGAAAATATGTAGGCATAAACTATATTACTTTTATTATCATGTGTTTATTTAGGTTTTGAAATCGGATATATAATTTACAATTAAAATTAATCAACCGTAATTCAAACAGTCAATTGTAGGACCCACTATTTGTAAAGCATTAGTAATTTAGTTAAATCATCAATTCAGCTAAACAAACTAGGCGTCTTACACTAATTAAAAAACCTATCAAACGACAGCAAATATCACCGAATTAATTAATGGTGCACGTAACATACTTGTTTAATTGAAGAGGGTAACATTAAATTTGTTAAAAACTACACTGGCACAAACTCGCTTAAACCAAACCAATATATCAATGGCAGCTTTAAATCTGTTATCGTTCATGCACACTGTCACTATGGCAACTACCACCAGTCGCATTAAGCACACTTGCATGACGCACTGGAATGCTGGTATTCGTAGTGCATACATTGCTAATTTAATGACGAAGACTCATGATACAATGATAATGTATACACTAATATATATATACCATTTGTCAGAGTTTAATAAAATCTACACGAACGAGATTAAGTAGACATGATACCACTATTTCTTTAGTAATCCGAAGGTGAAAGTATATTGACATTTTAGTATAAACGGGTTGAATACTTTTCAAGCTCTGACAAATATCATAATATAAAATTATTTCCTATATTTATTCTGATAGAGTAAACACATTCATATAAATAATTTAAGTGTGTGACACAGACACAGCGGAACTTCTATTGACACAATCGCTCAAGTCTGTTAGGTTGTATGTAGCCTTTTTATCGGAAAATCACAACAACAGCCGATCGACTTTATTATCAGGTTAGAAGTGTTATTATTTACAAATAATACGAAAATTTAATACAGCGAATTCTGCTTACGTCTATAATTATGGCTAGCATCACATGCTAACGATATTACACACCATTTTATAGAAAGTGTTCAAATACGCGGATATGTTAGATGATAATGGAAAACGAAAGTAAAAGTAAATGGTGAATGGACATAATTTTCCTAAAAATTTAGAATCATTAAATCACGTCTTTGTAATTGATATCTTATTATTACGGATGGATCCGATCTCGAAGGTGCGTTGGTTGTTTTTTAACACAATGTTTTATAGTGTACAGGTATTATTGTTCTGGTATTTGACCACACCATCAATATATTGAAATTTGGAGTAATATATAAATTAGTCATGGTATACTAATTAATTAATTTGGTCATATAAATACACTATGGCATACATTTTAAATAAATTAATTTCAAACATGGATGGCATCATATCGTACCTAATCATTTATTAATTGGTCTCTACTTTCAAGGTATGTAAACGGCAGAGCTTTTTGAGGTTTAAGCAATGTGTTCATTTCCAGTTTGGCTTCAACATTCGGGGTTAAAAGAGGCAAGCGTTGTGAACAAGTAAATTATTGTGGATTTGTTTGTATAACCTACTATTTTAAACACACGGATACACAATCCGTGTATTCATAAACACTATTTCATGATCAGATATTCGGTAGATAAGGTAAATACAATACTTCTTTGTCGCGATATATCGATCGGGTGTGTAAGACGAGAACAAGGTAGTACGGCGAGATAGCCTTGCCGATTATAGCCAAGTATAGCGGTTAAACGTCTCCAACATTGAATAGACTTGCTCACATAGTTTTGAAGATATTGAAATAGGTCATTTACTGTCTAAACAAGCTTGACAGATGTAAGAAACTAAGTATGCAAAAACGTCAAAACAAATTTAAAACAAAGAGACAAACAGTTGTTTCTTCTGTTAATTACTCGTAGAGTTGTATATGTGCCGATTAATAGTTATACTGCGAAATGAACACTATGTGTTACTCTGCTGTGCTAAAAGATTTAATTGAGCCTTTATTTCCTGCGATCATTATATGCATCAGAATAATTGGATGTCAATAGAATTGCTTAAATGTGCCTGTTTAGTGATTCAAAGTTACAAATATTGTTTACTGCATACCAATAACGCATGCATACTGTTTGAGATTATTCTTTACAAAATGCTGGTGAAATAATGTTAGGGAAAAAATATAATATAACTCAACTAGTATAACCATGTATAAATAATTATACTGATTGTNGAGTTCAGTAAGCAAGTATTTCATTAGAACGTATTCATATTCGTATGAAAGGTAAACACATGAACTGACTAACATTCCCCTTCTCGATTATTAAACACATTTTGAAGTTATTTATCGCGTATGAATATTTAACCTTTAAACATTAACCCATCAGTAATTCATATACTTATTGTTCCACTGGATGCAATAACATGTATTGTGTTAGTTTATTAAATATTTTAATTTATGAAGTGTAATTTAAAACATAGATTTCAGACTTATAAAGAGTTTTTCTTAACTGCTTATACTAATATATATTTGATGTGCATACATGTCAAAACATATACATTTTCATTATAGAATAACACATATTTTATTTAAACATAACTATTGTTGCACACACGGTTTCCTGCGCATATTTATTGTATAATTATACAATATAGCTATAATAAAACATCCAGACAGTTACATTTCATCGTGTGAACTTAAAACAATCCCATCTCACAATGTTTAAATACGACATTTAACTTTATACTTACAAGAAGTTCTATCCGTTATGCGACACAAAGTACATATTAAGGAATATGAATACGATATAAGTTCATTTCATTAACTGGCGACTGATTTACACGGCACACGCTAATGTATCAGTTCATCGGTTGCGGTGTCGCTCTGCTTGATGTTTAACAGCAATTCATATCAATTACAAAAGCAACGCCCTTAAACATAAATTTAACACAGGACTTAATTGCATTTATGGATGAGCCTTAGCGCATTTATAAAAGTAAGATTGGTCATGTTTAACGAGTCGATTTACATTGAATTTTACAATATATTGTTTACCAAACAATTAACGTTGTTGACTGTATCGCTGGTATTTCTAGCCAACATTAACATGCAATCGACATATATGAAGGGGTGTAGTAAAGATAAATATGTTTCGATGCATAATACTTACATTATTTTGCTTTATATACTCGAGTTGTATCAATGAAATGGAATTCAACAGAATGCACTACGTTAAATAGACTTGTCTTATCTTGTTTTCCCAGTTAGTTATTAATAATAATTATATGCGCTTAGGCAGAAAATATAATAAAAAATATAAGTTAATATGAAGTAATCATAACATAAAAGAATAAAGGAATAAAAGTTCAATATTGTTATTCCCTATGATTTTTTTATAAATGTTAACGAATCATAAAAACAGCATGTAATTTGAAAGACAGTGAACACATCAGTTAACAAACCACTATGTCTTAAGACACACATCAAGTTTAGGGTTCACTCAGTATACAATGTTAAATACATAATCATGTAAGTTTTATGTAATAATAAAAACTATCATGTTTTCCGAGCGTGAAATGAATATTTGACCCTGTTTTATATGTATTTAAATCGGTTAACTTCACACTTTGAATTGTGATTGAAACGACCATTTTCTTTCATCATTTATGTGCATTACAACTTCAGTTTATTTTTCGTTCACGTTTCGTTATTGCTTTTAAAAGCTCAGCGGTTTTCTTTAGAAAAACTTTTGCCCAAATCGCAAAGGAAAGTGGTAGTATTACACTCTGAATATATTTCACGAGTGAATGACTTTAGCCTGCGACATTTGTCACAAACAGATGTGATTGAGTGCATATAGTTAATGGAGATTGATCGTAAAAATGAACCTCTAAAGCCGAAGGCGAACAGTATGTGCAACGCTCAATAAATGTCATAACACTTTATCAAATGATAATATTATCTACGCTGAAATGTGAAAATCATACAAAGACATACACTTATATGTTTTGTGAAAATATATGTAGGCATAAACTATATTTACTTTAATAATCGTGTGTTTATTTAGGTTTTGAAATCGGAAATATATTATTTACAATTAAAATTAATCAACCTTCATTCGAACAGTTAATTGTTGGTACCACTATTCGTAAAGCATTAGTAATGTAATTAAATCATCAATTCAGCTGAACAAACTAGGCATCTTACACTTATTGAAAACGTATGAAACGACAAAAAATATCACCGAATTAATTAATGGTGCACGTAACATACTTGTTTAATTGAAGAGGGTAACATTAAATTTGTTACAAACTACACTGGCAAAAACTCGTTTAAATCAAACCAATATATCAGTGGCAGCTTTAAATCTCTAATCGAAACATGCACACGTGTCACTATGGAAACTAGCACCAGCCGCATTAAGCACACATGCATGACACACTGGGATGCTGGTATTCGTAGTGCATATATTGCTAGTTTAATAACGAAGACTAATGCAAATTTTTAATAACTTATTATGAAAACTTTGATGCATTTCGAAATATTTATTCAGCAGTAGAAACATGGAAAAAAGTGGATGGAGCCATAATTATTTTCCTACCTATGATATAGAAATGTTGGTTATTCATATGTGATAGATTAAAAGAAATTCGCCAAGTAGTTGAAAAACACACTATTTTAACTATATATGTTATAATGGAAGTACATATTGGTAGATACGTGTATTAGTATGCGTTTTAAAGACACACTGATGTAGTAAACTTGTAATGGCCTAGCGTGATCGATTTTGCTCGGACCAGAGGTCCCGTGTTCGAAATCCGCTGAGGACAACAATATTAATCGACTTTAAATCTTGATAGTATACCAAATAATATATGTTTTGACAGTAAACGCATTTAATAGCATTTCTCAAATATGCATATGTGAGATAACACACTCTTTATGATATTTAATGGCATACACAAACACTGTTACGGTGCAGGTATATTATTAACTTCACAACATCTGAACAATAAATAAGAACGACAAACACACATGTATCAGTTGATCGGCGACGTTGATCAGTGTGCATGATTTAACAGCAATTAATTTAAAATTACAAATTAACGCCCGAATCGACGATACATTGTGGAAAGTGGCTTGCAGTATAGAGTGAGTTATACCCACTTTATCAAGCAAGATTTGTGTAAGATTAATATGTCTTTTTGTATACATATACGAAAAGCAGGTATTGGACAAAATAAACAACCAATAACATTTTGGTTATGTAGGAAACTATAGGTAATGCATACTAGAGTTATAGTGTCCCATAGTATATTGTCAATGTTTAACAGTTATCAATATCATTCTGTCAACGTTTGCTGCAATATTACCGTTATTTACACAATAACGTTTCAATTTACTTGATATTGATAGCGGGCATAAATGTACAAACACACTTTCAAATATATCAATTAAGATAACATTGAATAGGTGCAAGCGAACAATAATGATGTTTATGGCATTCTTGTTTTGGACAATATACTACAAAACACATTGGTTCTAATATTTGGTTAAAATACGAGCGTGTGAAATAGGACGAATTTGTTGATCGTAAAAACAGCAATGTAGTTGAGCCCAAGTTAGTTTTAAATATACTATCGATTTCAGCTGAAAAACTTAAACATCGGGCTATAGTTAAAAACAACACTAATAGAATTGAAAAATTAAATGACAGCGCTGATTGAATGAATTTTGTCATTCACGAAACTTACTTGTTTAATTGCAGGGTGTTACATTTAAGTTGCTACATACGACATCAATAGAAACCTCTTAATAGCAAACATTGTATCGCTTCCGCTTCCACAACGCATCATTCGGCTGTTATTATTTGAAAAGAACAAGCTTATGTGTTCAATCAAAACAGCGATCAATAGCTGCATGTAATCTCTTATTGATACAGACACACGTGACGCACACACAGCTACCAACAGCCACAATTCGCACATGCGCGTGATACAATGAGGTCACTGTGTTTAGGGTATACCTGGAAAAGATGGCTAGTATTATGACAAAGACTATATTAAACTTTTCATTTATATAAATAAATAATGTTGCATTTTAGGTAAACATCATATTAATTGGTATTGAAACGTTTTGATTTACATTGTAAAGTTTTCTAAAGATGTCAAGTCTATATGTTTTTCCTAATAATTTCACATTTCAATTCACTCCAAAAGAATGAGCTACTTCGTCTAACATATTATTGTTCTGTGTCGCCTAAAAATAATTTGACTCGTGCAATAACAAGACCGGAAGCGATTACTGGTCATCATCGTATACTCACGTTTATGTGAACGCTTTTGTATTGTGCACGTTGCATAGTGTTATTGACACCACCAGTTTGTCACACCCGGCTGGTGACTGTTTACATCGTTAGCTGTTAAAAACTTCATTCGCATACATTTTACGTATGGGAAAAAAACACCAGAAACAATTGAGAAATTCTTTTTTGTTTGTTTTATGTTAGGCTAGTGATTATTAGCCTGCACGATACAGGTCAAAAATAAAACACAACCTCTAACGCAAGTAAAACAAAAAGCCTGAATCACCTCCTTGGAACGGTAAATTTAAAGAAAGTTATCAGATCATCGGACGAAGAAAAGAATATAAACATTCACATAACGTACACATGCATATTTAACATATATAACACACATATAAAAGTAGGAACTGGCTCATAATAACAATAACTTATACAATCTTTGGATAGCAAAAACGAGCGGGAAAGGTCAAGATAAAGCGCGCATTTTTGGACTATCGTACCACACGTTTGATAACGTTTGATATCATTGTGATACATAATTGTTTTGGATTCAAGCGTGAAGGTACGTAGGCTTCTATTTTACACAATAAGTTTGAGTAACAAAATTGTGCTTCTTCACAGTCATACCTGATGCAATGTTGTAGCTTTCGTTTATCGAACACTTCACACAAAGGAATATATGTTACCACGCTGTTAAAGCATGCACATAAATGAGTGTAGTTCGCTTTCTTCCTTCTATTTTATTAAAATTCAACAATCAACATTAAATCGTCTTAACATAATAGGGTAATTTCGTGTTCATGCATTTATTTTACGAACGATGGTGCATATATATCAGAGATTAAATGTGTGCCATTTTCAAAAGAGAAATAAGTCGAATACGACACATTACTCTAAAGCTTTGTAAATCACTATGTAATCTTCTCAAACCCCAAAGTATGCGATACAGAAGTGATAATAAGACGAATCAATCGTGTTTTGTGTTTATCTCCTGAACTGAAATCAGTCCCGCTCTTCATCATCAAGTATGAGGTTATTTTCATTTTCACATTACGTAAGAACACGATACGTAGCTCGCTGTTGGGATGTGAATAACTTAAAGTTACAAGCTCAAACTTGTAAATTACCGTTATAAGACAACAATGATAATGCATTATAGAAGACAAATTTAAGCATTTGTGACGCTATTCGATAGGCTTACAGCGGTCATTGGTTTATTTAGTGTGTTTTTTTATACAAAATGGGTCATGTTTAATCATCCGAACTTATTCTTGTGTCATAAAAAAAAGATGATCATTTGAACAATATCCGGAGATTATCCTGTTCATCCAAGTGCCTAAACCAGTTATAACAAAGATTTGTAATAATCAATGTGTGCGATAATGTTGTATCGGATCAACAGACGGACACATGAACAGCACAGGCCCGAAGGATGGTTTTACTGTTTAAGTACTTTCCGAAGCATTAAGCATCATATACATCAACGGTCTCTTAGTTATAAACCAGACACGCATATACAATATGATAATACACGAATGTGCTTGCTTACTTTATCAATACAGTTTGTGAAGATAAAAATGGTATTTACAAGAGTGTATACAGTCTAGTATTGAATCTTGAAATAGACGGATGCATTAATGGATGGATGGATGGATGGATGGATGGATAGATGGATGGATGGATGCATGGATGCATGGATGCATGGATGGATGGATGCATGGATGCATGGATGTATGGATGCATGGATGCATGGATGCAGGGATGCAGGGATGCAGGGATGCAGGGATGGATGGAAGGATGCATGCATGGATGCATGGATGGATTGATGGATGGATGCATGGATGCATAAATGCATAAATGCATGGATGCATGGATGCATGAATGCGTGGATTCATGGATGCATAAATAGTGTGGTTTACAATTAATTTAGATGAAAAGTTGGATAAGCAGAAAATGCAAAAGCCCATCGCTTTAATTGTATTATAATAAGCATCGAATTAAAGATGGCATTTTGGAAAACATGTCTTTTACTAAATGTTGTTGTTTGATGAGTCCTGTTAAAGCTAAAATAGCGTCATCAGTATAATCTATAGATGAGTTTAAGTTTCAATCGAAATTTGTATTATCCCAATTGTGTGCTACGTTTAATTATCATTATGTGCAAGTCTTTCGTTGATTTGTGGCTTAATTTTATTGATCACCGTTAGCTAAGACTGAATGTGGACGCCATTTGTTCAGTTGAAGCCGCGCGATCCGATTCTTTTCAGATATGAACAATGGGCCCGGTGGGACAATATGATCATATTCGCCCGCTAGATACGAATATCGACCCGCTCGCGAAATCCATTGTTACTATATATAAACAATATGAAATATGTAATATTACCTTATATGAAACGACGTATCAGCGATACCAGGCATAATTGAAGCGATATTTCGACTTTTAGTTTTTTGTTAAAACTGACACACACTTTTGATTTAAATGCCTTAAGATACCTTTTTACACGCGTATCAGAACAGCATTTAAACATGAACATAAAATATATGAGTTTCCGTGGAATGGATAACTTTGTTTTCATAATTGATCAAGTAATACTATGGAAAATCGTTTAAAGTATGATGATCGTTTGCAAATTAAACATAACTGCTACATGATAGACTTCATTAATCCACTGCAATCCCAAATATAAGACTAGCATGTAGCAGTTTAATGACAAGTCCATACAATTATTTGTTTATTCATTATTCACCCATGTTAGATCTAGCTCTTAAGCGTCCATACATTGTATGTGTATGACACTTTTGAAAAGGGATCTTATAATTATTACACTAAATTATTTTAGAAAGATTGTTTAGCTTTGTTGCGGCTCTATACATATGCTTTGACAAAAACAACAACAACAACAGCACAACATATGGTTTCTGCTCTTCAGAATGACAGGCCAGTTGAGCGATTTAGATAAGACACAACTAGAACAGTGGATCGGTCAAGGACAAAAACAGTTTACCCTGCTGTACAGTGCGACCAAGGATGGTTGTACGTCACAAATGTTCCACGAGAAATGCGACCACCAGGGCGCCACAGTCACCGTGGTGTACAATGAGCAGGGGTCCGTTTTCGGTGGCTACACTACGGCGAGCTGGGCGGCTAGCGTAAACGGTTATACAAGAGATGACAAAGCCTTCTTGTTCCAACTGAAGGTCTCACTTAAGGATACATTTCGTAAATTTCAAGTTTCAAATGCAGCGTACAGCATATATTCGCTTGCCAATAATGGACCCGTGTTTGGTGGAAATACCGCTTATGATATGAACCTATTCTCCGGCACTATAATTAGCAGCGGCGGGTTGTTTCAGTTGAACGGTAGTTTTTCATTTGGTACCAACTACACGATGGCCGGGGTATCACACTGGAATGATATTCATAACGGAAACCTGAAAATTAAAGAACTTGAAGTGTACAGTGTAGCAGGTTTGACTTTTTACAATTTTGAATTATGTGGCAATATAAGTACTTCCCCTTTTATAACTGCTTTTTATAATGTAAAAAAATGTAGTCAATAATTGTCGTTGTGTACGTACCTACGTACCTGCGTATAAACCTACCTTCTCCGTGGAAGTTACATCACTTCAGGTTAAATAACGCTAAATCCAATTATATTATGCCCCTATCCCTGATGTGAAGCCCTTTCTAGTGATATACCACTCATACAGGTGCTGTTAAGGCATGTTACGCATTTTACGGTGATGATGCGCCCCTTTGGACGATGATACGCTTCTTAAAGGCTTGTTAAGCCTTTCCGGTGATGTTAAGCCCCTTTCGGTGATGGTACGTCCCTTTAGGTAATGATACACTACTTTCGGTGATGATATGCTTCTCCTTTTCCGATGGTATATCGTCTTTTCCGAGGATGTAACTTCTCAGCCGGGGTGTTACACCCTTTTGGGGGATATTTAGCTGCTGAGTATGTTAAACCACCTTCCTTTTTCCGATTGGAACCAATCAAGAATTAAAACACATTATTATGTAATAATAGAGACTGGCGGGAAACAACTCGACGTAAGTCGCTGAATTGCCGATAAGCAGTTGTTACCATTGTGACACATTTGTGGATTTGGGAACGTTGGTTTACTATACAATTTAATACATGGAACCGATTTTTCACAAATTCTTAAGTCGGTTTGTCGAAACACTGGCTTGAGTGGATTATTAACACTCAAATAAAGCTAATACTATTAAAATTGACTAAAGAATATTATNTATATTAAAAAGCATAGCCTGTACTTTAACTTGTGTCTCGGACGCCTTAATGTATCTCGTTTGTTTGAATGACATTGCAAAATACTAAAATTCAGGTGCTGTTTATTTACACCTTGTATAATTACATGTATGTAGAAAACCTGTTTTCACTGAGTCCCAGATATAAGAAAAAATGAAAAAAGAGACTGTATTTACCTCGTCCATAAGTATGTGCAGGTCAACCATCCTGCTCCATACCGTACAAACAAGTATAGGTTAGCAGCACAAATATGAGGTCATAATATGAGAGAGACATACACAAACAGTATGCCTACTGAGGATATATCGACATTGTAAAACATAACCACAATAATTAATTGTCTTAAAATAAAATTATATGCACAAATAACACATATAAATTTTAACTAGCTTGTAGGTTAATGAAGAATAGCATTACAATTGTACAAATTTAATACACAAGTTAAAAATGGAGAGACCAAATAAATGAAATAGGAATGGCACCAGTTTGATTAAATTGTACATATTCAGTAGTACATATTGTGTAACAATTAGTTATATTGGCTTAGGTATATAGCACGAATATTCTTACAACTGACCAATTTGGGATTTCATTATTTTGGTGAATCTTCTGTGTTTTTTTTTTATTTACCATGATAAAAGTAGACTTCTCTTAAGTCCTGGAATATTCGGGGTTTTGTTTGTTAACATACAAAATAAACCTTTTTAATTTAAAGGAGCAATATATTGATAGGATTCATTTGTTCTATTAAAAATCCAAGAATCATGTCCTGGCAAGAGAGTGTAGGCATATTGACATTATTTATATTCAATACATTTGTAACATGTTGAACAATTGTTTGGATGTTCTCACAACCCCAGAAAAGATGAAATACAGTTTCCTCATAATTATTACAAAATGTACATTTATTATCATGAACAATTTTCATTTTGTATAGCAGATTATTAAGTTCCTAATATTCTATGTATAATTCTTACCATGGTACACATATATGTTAGTATTTCTGGATATTTTAAAAACAAAACTGTGCACATACTTCCAGTCTATATAACTAAATATTCCATTCCATTTATTTTCAATTATAGGTGTTTCAGTATTTGAAATTAGAGTTTCATATACCATTTTATTTAGCTTCTGGGTAAAACAAACAACAAATTAAGGTTACAAGAAGGGCTATCTATAATAAATAAGTTTGTAAACAGGGGAAGCAACAAGGTTTTACTATGGTTATTATCCCTAATTGTGTAAGATTTATTCTGTTCCAAAATTGTATTATACTTTGTAAACTCTCTATATTATTTTGAAAATTTAACTCGACCATCTTTTTTTAATCTACATCAAGTATGATGCCTAACACTTTAAAAGTCGTGGTGCCCCAGTGAATTTTGTACTTAGTTGTTATTTAGTGTATGCTATTTTTTTAATAAATGAGATTTGTTTTGTTGCAATTCATTTTCAATACAGACTCTAATGAAATACTATGTAATAATTGCACAACAGTGTTAAGAGAGATGTCAGAACCATCTAACAAAAGAGAGGTCTCATTTGCAAATTGAGATATATTATATTCAACATTTTCTATTTGTATTCCTTTACAGTAATGTTTTTTTGTGTTTTGAATTAGAATAGTCAAAATATATGCACTTAAAATAATGATATATGAGCTGATGGGTCAACTTAACGGAAAACTATTTTAATTCTTATGAAATCTGTTAGACACAAATTGATCTGGATAGTTGTCATGGTGTTATATAATAAAAGACGGACCCAACTTCTAACCATAGTACCAAAATTAAAATGCAATAAGTTTTTTAAATAAAATTGAAGGAGATTGTATCGAAGACCTTTTCAAAGTCTAATGTCATTAAAGGTCCAGTTATTTTGTTACCTTCTGTGTATTTTAAAATATCATCTATTAGCTTTTTGTTTTCTCCTATATATCTTCCTTTAATAAAGCATGTTTGTTCTTTTGCGATAAGTTTATCTAGAACGGGTTTTAATCTATTTGCAACTGTTCCTGAGGCCATAAAACAACATTTACACGTATTTCGTGTCTAAGATTGTGTAAGGACTGTCTTGGTTTGTTTTCTTTTAGTATGCTTGTCATGATTTCTTGTATTTTTTAGTTATTGACAAGGATCCTGAGATGTAAGCATAATTTAGACTTCTAAGAATAAAATTCGTTAAATCCTTCCAGTAAATTTTGAAAAACTCTGTAGTGAAGCCATCTGAGCCTGAGCTTTTCTCATTTTTCATATTTGAAGTGTAGCAGAAATATCTTCCATTGTCACCTTCTAATGATTGAAATTCATCATTACTTAGTTTAACTATTTGTGTTTGTTCTAGCTCATCAAATATGTCAGAATAACAATTAGTTTCATTTGTTACTGTTTCTGTGTATAAAGCCTTGTATTTTTCAGCAGCTTCAGTTATTTCTTTTTGATAATATATACGTTTGCCATCATTTTTTATAATATAAGGTATCGTTTTACTAGATGAATGTTTTTTTTTCCAAATTACAAACACTTTTGTTGGTTTTGCTCCTCAATCTATCCATTTGGCTCTTGATCTTATAAATGATCTTTTAATTTTGTTTCACGTATATTTGAATGTTTCTGTTGCAAAACGTTGAGCTCATCAATGTTTGTTTCGTTAATATGTTTTTCTAGTATTTTAATTCGATTAAAACAAAAAGCTATATCTGTCCTCGGTTTGGACTAGTAAGATGAAAAAGATATTGTTTTGCCTCTGATTTCCATTAATAAAGTTTCTTAAAACAGCTTATTATTTATAGTAAACTGCGACAAGTTATCATCAATATTATTCAGTAATTAAATGTTATAAACAGGTAGGCAATACTGTTTTTAATTTCTTCAATTTTTAATGTAATAATCTTTATATATTATTTTTTATAAATAAAGAATTGTTGATCTTCCAAATTCCTTAACCATCGGTTACTTCACAGAGATTTAAATCTTAAGTTATAGCTAAATGGTCGGATTTGTAACGAGATTTAATTTCAGATTGTCGTAGGTGTTGAACGAAAAGGAAGACATCACATCACGTCTTGCTAGCTAAAGAGTATTTTGTTTTCGCCATGTCTATTGGTTAACATGACAAGTCCCAGATAAATACCGGTGTAACTCAATTGTTCGTAAATAATAGGAAACAACATCGAACAACGACGTTAGATTGGGATATTGGTTCACGTTACATTTAAATAAATACCTGTACTCAAAACGGGTAATCAAATGCTGTAATGAGAGAATAGAAATAATAATAATCAATGCCTCATGCACATTTAAAACCATAAACATGAAGAGCTTTTTAACATAACTATTTAAGTACATGTTCGCAAACTTTGCCAGATTTCAACCTTATGATTTCAGGTTACGTATGTATCCTGTGTGCTTAAAAAGCTATAATGACTGCGTAATTGTACTTATACATGGATTTAAATATTGTTTACATAAGGATTGGTTCCGACTGTCGTCAAAATTTGAGGGCAGTAATTATATCCTATTATATTATATTAGAATTATATCAATATAAAGAAGTGAAACTCCTAACATCTCCGGAAGGAGCGTTAAATCTCCGGTGCTGTAACTCCTCAGGAGGGTTGTTTCATCCGTGAAAGGGGCAAATAATATCCGAAAGGGACGTAACATCCTCGGACGGGGCATTGCATCCCTGGAAGTAACATGATTTCAACCCGTAAAATTTATTTTAAGTTTACAAGCTACTGGTTTTTAATACATATTTTTTTTATTGTTTCCCGAATAGGTTATAACCGTTATGTATTTAGTCATGTACAGAATGTTAACCACATTTTTCTGTGTAGTTAAACCTCCAGAGGCAATACTTCAGGAATGGCGAAAAGTACCGGAATTGAATAAGAAGGTATATACAGTTCATTGCTGAAAAGTGAAAACATAATTGACTGTCAGAGTTACATTTGTTCTTATATATATAAAAAAAAATGAAATACAAAACACTTATTTCCAAAAGTTTTCTAACGAACTAGCTGGTGCAGGAGCTCATTCAAGAAGTTCAGTCGATCAAACCGAGGCATGGTTTGATCCAAGATTATCGCATCGTTCTGATTGGCCCAGTCGGTTCCGGGAAATCAAGCTTCTGCAATACGGTCAATTCTGTGTTCAATGGAAGAATTACACAGTTGGCTCTTTGTGGGGAAGGAAGACACAGCGTCACAAAATCGGTATATCTAAATGATAGGCTTGAATTATGCAAATTAAGGTATCATTGAACAAACAACATTTTCTACGAACCTATCTCTATTTAAGAATGTCTTAGATTGAGGTGCAGTATAATGACATAATTGTCCTTATTTTCATGGCGCTGTTTGATGTTTGTATAACTCTGCCGTTATCTCGTGTTTATTGTAAAACAAAGACAGACACATTGCGAAAATTAAGGAATTAATTTTATATTATGTATGTGAAGATATATATATATATGTATTTGCTTTGTACGAAAACTTGAAAAGTGAGCCTTAACACAGTTTTTAGGACTTCTCTTAATGAAATTAAATTCAGTAATAATTGTATATTTCCCATTATGTCATTCAAGCCGCGCTAATGAGATGAAGGCCAAAAAAGTATCCTTCTAGTGTAGCTCGCTATTTCATATTAAATAGTAAACATTAAGTGTGCTGTTATTAAAATATCAATTAGTGGACATCACTATATTTTAGTACCAGCCATACGTATTTAAATCAACACGAGGCAAAGCCCTTCATTTGCGAATATGTGACACGAGGGGGCTGGAACCTGATTTAGGTATTGACACCATGGAGTTCAACTTTTTGTTGGATGGTCATATTCCAGACAAATATCAGGTATATACTTACACTGTGTAATAATAGAACACACAATACTGCCATCGTTTCAATTGCTACTGCAAGCAACGTTTTAATTAACAAAAACATTTTATCCGATAGAATATAAAGAAGTGAAACTCCAGAAGCTGCAGCAGTATTGTATTTCTATCATATAAACCCCATTAATTTTCATTTTGTAAATATATATTGTCTACCGTACTGACAAGAAGCCTTGATTCAAAACTGTTTAATAAAATAAAATAAGTATTTAAATTTGTGTCGATAATATATATAAGTTTATTCAGTAATCAGATTATAAATAATTTTGTCCTGCTTAGCTGATTGACAGCACAGTTAGGCTCCATGTATATTGCATTCGTTGAAAAAATGGTGTACCAGTGGAATAGCGATAATTTTGTAATTATGGGAATCGAAAAGTTAGGTCAATCGAGTGTGTATTGTTGAGGGATTTAACTACATAACAAATTTAAGATCGGTTACAGAAAACCTAAAAACATGTCATTAACATTTCGTATAATAATAAATATGTTCCATTTTACTTATCCACATCATTAAAGGGGCCGTCCAACAGATAAAGCGTCGTGCGACGCGAAACTATATTTTGGGAAACTACGAGGATTGATTATAAAGCTAGAACATACATCCGCTCTAAGTTTGAGAGTGGATGGTCGAGTGGTCTAGGCGGGAAACTTTTTACTCCAGGACTCCAGGGGTCAGTGGTTCGAGCTGTTAAGGGCTACTTTTTTTACTTTTTTTAAATTGTATCCTTTAAGTTGTTTTTTTACTGGAGATTTTTGTTCAAATATTTAAATTTATGAATATAAAGCATTTAAAGCATTTAATTACAAGCTTCAATACATGCCAAAATCTGTTGGACGGCCCCTTTAAATGAAGAATTTATTTAGCCTACATGTATATGAACAACACGCTCTAAATATCAAAATTCCAAAGTTTAAAATCAAAAGAGGGAAATTGTTTAGGTATATTGTATACAAGTCACATCTGGTGCGGTGTTATGATTTTCTCGTACATGTTGGTCCTGTTAATAAATTAATTTCAACACCGATTTTATCTGTATTGGTATTAACAGACTGTCAATTACGAGTTATTGTTAACCTTCATATAAACAATGTCTACGGCCACTTTGCTGTCTACTGGTATGAAGAAGATATTGACGAAAATCAATTAAACTTAATTGTTTTACTCAGTTTCAACCCGAAACTCCTATTTCCTTTGACGATCCGGCGTTTGTGACGAAGCCAGAATTAAGCAACAAGGTTCACTGTGTAGTCTTTGTTCTGGATGTATCTTCGCTTCTAAAGCTTGATCCCGAAACGCTGGCAACTATTAAACGTTTCCGGACTATAACAATGCGGAAAGGTAACACTTTAGTTTACTGCCGTTTCGTCTGTATAACGATATAAGACTTCAGTCTGTTGGTACCACATTTTTCGGGTGAGTGGAAAAAAGGTTAACACAATTAAAGGTTAAGATTACATTTTAATTTATATAAAGCAGTTACATAAACATTTATATCAAGCAATATTACGTGAATGTATTCTTGGTGATCATTACGAACAGTTGGTCGCACAATGTGAGTTACAAAAGATTTATGATTCGTTAAATGCTCATCGAATATAAGACACTTCTTAAATCTGAAGGTACTGCAATGTGGATGCTTTCAAAGCACATCCTGCTTATGGTATACTATTTTGATCACGTTTTGCCCGTCGCTTATCGTCCGTCATTGCGATGTGCGCCGTATATCGTCAACATTGACCTTGTGAAACTACATGTAAAGGACACATGTATTGTCCAATCTTATTAACACTTGATTAGAACATATATCCCAATAAAAGCTCAGCCAGGTCAAATTTTAACAAGCTTTTGAACACTCTATAAGTCTTATTTATTTGCCCAAACATAATGAATCTTCCTCATACCATTTGTTTCTATGATATCTCAGCTAAGATCGAAAGAAGGTCCAGTCCATTGAAAATCATGGTTTCTAGGGAGGGGGACTGGTCAATTTTCCCTATATGGCTAGAGTAACACCCTGTATATATTCCAGAAGTCAAACTTGTAGTAAAATAAACTTTCTTAGAATAGTTGTTCAATGATAATTAGATCGAGTTATATGAATAAAGTGAAACATTTTGAACACTCACGTTGTTTCTTTTTGTTAACTCGTCGTCTTGAAGCAAGCTCAGAATATTTGTTCTTATAATATCTTGGCCGAGTTCAAAAATGGTTTCGGTCCGTTGACAAACACGGCTGCCAGGGAGGTGCAGATTTCAATATATGACTAGAGTGAAACTTTTTATACTCGAGACGCCCAATCTTCACGACACTTGTTCAGAACATTTTTTCTTGATATCTAAGCTGAGAGTTAAAAATGATTTTGGTTTGTTTAAAACAAATGCGACAATGGGATGTAGAAATGAAGCTTGTAACGTTTGCTAAAGTGCAACATTTTAATACTTTAATGTTGTTTTTGTCTGAAGCTGATATCATCTATTTAAATGATAGATACGATTGTGATTTCATGACGTTGTATTTGATGATTGTGAAGATTAGCGTTTATTGAAGTCAGAAATATGGTCAACAATCCAACTTTATAATGGTATTGAATGTCTCCAATTAAATATTCCAATTAATTGAGATGTAACATGTTTGCCATGTCATCATGAAACGTTTTAAGGAGATTATTTTGTTCGATCAGTCTCGAATTTATTATTGTTCCAGTTTGTTAAATACATTATCTACTTGGGGCGATGGCAGTTTTTTCCAATGAGACTGTAATTCAAAAACAAAGCGTGAACAACCCTATCATCACGCAACCTGCGCATGCCCTGTGTTTTCATATGAAAATGGGTCTTTAAAATACCTCGCTGAAACATGCTTATGCCGTTTTCTTGGGATGACAATTTGAAAAATGATAAAAGTACCCGACTATTGTTTGGTAATTTCAAAACGATGTCGCAACCTATATAAAATCGGTGTCACAAAGGGTACACAACTTAGGCTATAAAAAACATTTATAGCCCAAATATCAAAACAGTATATCATTCCCTTTGTGTTTCAGGTGAGCGCTCAAGGGGCTTTTGCCTCTTTTTAAGTAATGTTTGGTGCTGTAATTTATTGTAAAATCCACACTAAACTTCCAGTGTTTGGCCATGTCTGTAAATACTCTTATAATCAGTTTACCAGCGAATAATTCCGGTATGTATGCATATCAAATAAAACAGAAAACAATTATATGCAACAGTTTTTAGTTGATAATCCTTAACGAAATAAGAATGTTGTCAAGTTGTTCCTTTAAAATACATTTTGATTTATTTGATATTTACAAGATTGTGTTCAAGAGTCGTCTGGAATGCATGCTTTTTTCTTTCTCATGTTACAAAGGAATACCGCAAGCGATTATCTTGACGAAAATCGACCTCATAGACAAAGCTGTCGCCCGGAACTTAGAAACCGTATACTCGAGTTATACTATTGCAAAAACAGTACAAAAAGTATCCGATATGTTCGGCTTCCCAAAGAACCACGTGTTTCCTGTGAAGAACTACGAAGATGAGATGATACAAGATGACGGGGTGAACTTCATGGCACTCTTTGCGTTGAGACAGATTATGTACTTGTCTGAGGATCATATTGAAAATCAAAGCACCGACAGCATTGATTGTCCCGATGAAGAACAGGAACACGATTTAGAGGTTGCTTCAGAGTCCATTTAAAAAGGAAGCAGAGGAGATAACATTTAAGTCATGTAGTGCATTATTTGAACACAGATTTGGAAATTCAATTTGATTAATGATAATCTAATGATTCATAACGCGTTCGTTTTCGCATTATGACTGTAAAAATTCAGACTCAAGTAAGTATATTGCCTATTTGCTTGTATTATTGATATGAGTTTATTTGCTGTGTATAATCGGATTTGTATGCATTCGGTCATTGATGAATGTTTTAGCAATTTTTATGGTTTATTGGATAAACTAGTTACTGTTTTTTTTCTGAGGATATTTACTATTTGCAACGCACTTGACCTAATAATTTCATTGCTCTTTTCATTTGAATTTTTGAGAAAAAAAATGCTGACATTTTGTCTCATTATTTATAAGCTGATATTATATTTATAAGATGCTCGATTATATTTGATGTTTTTCATTAATTCTATATTTACAATGTTATGTTTTAATATGAATGATTTATTTCGTGGTTTTAAACTACATTTATCATGCTCTTGTGACTATTACACCAGTAAATGATTAGATTGCTATTAACCCCAATAGTGATTATGTTGTCATTAAATTTAATTCATGTTCTATTTTATTCATGTGTAATTGTTATCATATTTGTATGAGGTTGTTTATTCTAGTTAATTTTGTGATAAATGTTTTGCAAAGTTTGAGATTATACGAGCCGTTTTCCCGAGTTTCCCATTGATTTGCATTGGCTGATCGAATGTGGTTACCCGGTGAAAATCGTGTTTTATGCGAATTATTGTGTAGTATACCTTATCATTATCATTATCATTTTTTCATTAATTCCACATCTACAATTCAATTTGTAAATATCACTGGTGTATTTCGTAGTTCTAAAATACAATTATCTTAAACCAATTAGTGATTGCATTGAATATTAAACCCAAGAGTAAGCATATTGTCATTAAATTGAAGTTCCCATTGATTTGCATTGCCTGTTTTAATGTCGATACCCCTATTAATCGTGTTGAATGCGTATTATTTTGTGGTATACATTATCTTTTGAGATCAGACGATTGGTCACTTGTCTTAAGTAAAATACTCGCGAATGGGTTCAAGAATGACTCTCTTTGTAAGGTTGCTACATTAACATTTATTATAAATTAACAATACAGTATGCCTTGTTGATGCTTTTAATGTTAAAGTGATGTTAATTAGCAACTATGACAGTGCCATGATTTTGTATATAATGAATGTAATGCAATTTGTGAGTTCAGCTTTACAGTGATCATTAATGGTTTGAAGACCGACGATAATAATGTCATTGGAAATCAATCATGTATGTAAACAAAATGTATAATGAATATTAACATAGCATCGTGTTGGTTTTTTTCACTACCGTGGTATGTTTCAGTTGACATGCTGATGAAAGCTGAATCAATGTGTATAGGATTGCTTGGCCTTCTACACTGCATTTGCAAAGCATTGTTAAGGACTATTTTAATAGGGGCAAACATCAAACATATATTATGCTTAAGAAGTCATTTATATAATGCTACATACCCGTTTGCACATACAGATATGTGTATTTGCTATACCAATTGTACATTGGATGTCGAGTTTTTTTTCGTACAACGTATAACAGATGCAATAGGCTATATTATGGGGTATGTTTAACTGAATATAACATGTCTGTTAACACCAACGAGTGATATGTATTAGGTTACACCGTATCACTTATATTAAACTTCCCATTCAATTGTGGGAGCATTAGCTAGTGCCGTGCCGTGTACGCATATGCACGGCACCTGGGACCGATTAGTAAAAACAGGTAAAACCAAAGCCACACGAATAATAATAGAGCATAGCTTTCGTGCATCTTGTGTAATGTGCATGCGATTTGAATCTGTTTTGTGTTTATATATGAATATATTGCTCTAAAATGCAATAAGACGATTTTTTTACAATCTAACATTCTAAAAATATATACACACCTTTTGCCTGTTTTTTTTTATATAATTTACAAGCATGATATACACTATTTCTGTAATAAACCGAAAGTAAAAGTGCATTGAAATGTGAGTATGCATAGATGTCAATTTTTCCAGCAGTGACAAGTAATAAAATAAAAAATCAATTCATATCTTATATATGATATGAGTAAACACATTCATATCAATAATTACAGTCTGAGACACAGACATATTTTTCCACAATCGCTCAACTCTGTTTAGTTGTATGTAGCCTTTTTTATCGCAAAAGCACATCAACAATTGCCGATAAAGCCTATTATCAGGTGAGAATTGTTATTATTTACAAATAATACGACAATGGCATGATACGATTTCTCCTAACGTCTATAAGTATGCCTAGCACGACAAGCTAGCGATATTTCACACCATTTTATAGAAAGTGTACGAATACGCGGATATATTAGAAGATAATATATTTCAAAACGAAAGTAAAAGTAAATGATGAATAGACATTTTCCAAATTTTCCAAAATGGATAATCATAAAAACACGTCTCTGTGACGGAATTGTTATCTAATAATTAAGGATTTAATCCGATCTCGAATGTGCGTTGGTTGCTTTTTAATGCATTTTTTTTGTATTTTACTAGTAGTATTGTTCTTGTTAATGACCACAAAATAAATACATCGATAATTGGAGTTATATGTGAATAATTAATGATATTATATTCAATATCTCATAAATAAACAATGGCATACATTTAAGGTGCGTGTATTTCAAACATGGAGTGTTTGTGCCGTGTGTAAACGGAGAGAGCTCTTCGAGGTTTGAGCCCTTTATTCTTCCCGTTTTTCAACAATATTCAGAGTTAAACGAAACAATCGGCGTGTAAATTTAAATAAGTGATAGCGGTTTGGGATGGATTTGCTGCAACACTTACTTTTTAAATATACCAATGCACACCGCGTATTCGTAAATACTAAATCAGTATAAGATTTAGGGTATATTATGTGAACACAATACTTCAGTGTCACAATGAATCCACTCCCGCTCAACTACGTTACAATGAGAGGTGCGTTTGTACGACAACGCGATACGTCTTCATAACTACAACGGTTACGGCGTCTTTCCACAGTTTGTTGATGATACGGGACGTTGTAAAAATAAATGGTAAATAACGGTAATTTTGAATAGTTTTTGTGTGTGTTTAAACGTAAACAAGAAAGAATATTGAATCAATATTGAAGGTTACGGTATAGTATCGACGGGTACTAGAGGTTTCGGTAAATAATAAGCTCGGGATATTGTATAAATATAGTAAATGTTGTGCATGTTTCGATAAAATGGATCTTTATAGAGGTATACCTTTAATGAGGTGTTAATGACACCTATTATTGAGTTACATCAGGGGCATATATTTGCAAACTGGTGATTAGTTTTTAATTGATTAATTAAAACAATGCCTACATTAAAGCATTTAGGGGCATGAATTTTTAAATAGAATAAGTTTAGGTACCAAACCAAAAAATGAAGATTGAATTTAAAATGTAACTTAATTGAAAGTAAATTTACGATTTAAATAAATCAATACTATTTTTTGTTAAATTAGTGCATTTATTTAAAAAAAATAATAGTTATAATAAACTTTATTTTAAAGACTGAGTTACTAGAAGATCTTCAATTTAGTTTAATGCTATTAACAAATGTTCAAAGTCTTGTAAAATATTGTAGTACTGATTTATTTATAAAAAAAACATAAACAAATATTAATGAATTTGCGATTCTAAGATTTATTCAGTCTTTAATTAAATATTTTTACTATTATTTTATCTTAAAAAAAGTGAACCAAATCTTTAAAAATTGTATTACTGATTGATTGTAAAAAAAAAAACCACCATAAAGAAATACAAATAAATATTACCCAAATGAAGTCTTGCCTTTAAATAACCTTAATATGTTATTGAATACCTTACTCCAGATGTGTGGACTATTTTCTACATTCCTCTTAAATTCTGTACAGTAATTTAGGTAATTAGTAACTGAGTAATTATGTAAATGATTTACTCAATTTACTCTATTGAAGGATTAGTAACTGAGTAATTATGTAAATGATTTACTCAATTTACTCTATTGAAGGAATGCACTTTTTAAAAAGTGTGCATGAAAGAAAATAAACTCATGATATTTTTTATTCTTTTTATTAAATTTTTATTCATACATATATACATTTACATAATTTACAACATGCAATATACAACAGTGACGAAACATTTCAATAATATCAGTCAGTTTTTATTATTTTATTTTATTTGTATACATATATACATTTACATAATTTACAGCATGCAATATATAACAGTGAAGAAACATTTCAATAATATCGGTAAGTCACACAACAATATTTTAAATTTAATATAATATTTGCATTTTATAAACATGTACATAACTTGTAATGCATACATTTAGCACAATACAAGCAGATTTTAAAAATACAAGTACATGAAGACACTTATCACATTATTCACTGTCACACAGAGTTCAGTTCATATCATTTAACAATTCATTCGTCGTCGTCATGAGAACAGATCTACATTCTGTTTTGTGGCAATAGGCGTCGATGTACACGGTCCAGGTTTTCCCTCAGGCACTTCGTTGTTGTTGCAATCCATGACGACTTCCATACTCACGTTCAAAATGCTACTATCGTGGAACGAAAATCTCCATGGTTGTAAATGTGACTTCCTGCAGGCGCTGTAACGCTGTAAAGAATACACCGTAACATGTCTTAGTCGTAAGAGAAGATACCGTAACATGTACACGGAGTTGACATGCTACAACTATTTTGCAAAATCGGATAGAAATCATCAATAATAGTATACACATGGGCATCACATGTTTGTAAAAAAGTGAACTTGATGCAAATCATTGAAAATAATCATCGTGACAGAAACTGCAAGCCAGAAACAACGAATTAATTGGATTGTCTATGTTTTGAGCTTGAACTTCTATCTTTTATCATAATTTCACGCTAGAAAATGTCTCGATAGCTTAGGTAGCGAGTAAAGAAACATTAATAAATAAAAATAAATGCCATATCCCGTTTTACGTGTAAGTTTAAACAAAGAATTTACCTGTGTAGACGCGTGTGTATGTCTATAACTGTCAACACGCTGTAACCGTTGTAGTTNCCACCACCACCACCACCACCACCACCGTTCAGTGACAAAAAACGTATTCACACAATGGCTGGCACTACAATTGTTAGCCCATATGGGGGGCATGCATGTTTTACAAACAGCCCTTGTTTTCATTTTAAGCTTGGCATAATTTTCCAATGAAATGTGTTCACTAAATGGAAAACAAATCAATCTACTTCTTTTAAAATAGACTATAGAATATTCGAAAAAGCATAGCCTGTGCTTTAAACGGCTATACAAATGCTCTAATGGAAGAATTAAAATATAATACTGCACACACAAAACAAGCATTCATTTGTTTCACTTCTTGCGAAATACCAAAGTGTAGGTGCTATTAATTTACACCTGGTATAATAACATGTATGCAGAATTCCAGTTTTCACTGAGTCCCAGATGAACACATTTTTTATTATTTATTATTATTAAGAGACTTTATTTACCTTGTCCATATGTATGTGCAGGCCCAGGCCATCCTGCTCCAAATTGCACAGCATATAATGTGTAAGTAGCACAAATATGAGTTCGTATTTTCAGAGAGACATACACACACGTTATGCTTACTATAGATATATAGACATTGTAAAAAAAAACACAATAATTCACTGCATGATAATACAATTATATGGACAAATAGCACATATCATTTTTAACTAGCTTGTTGGTTAATAAAGAATAACATTGCTATTGAACAAATGAAATAAAATATATAAAAAGGATATACACAAATTAATAAAATAGGCATGGCACCAGTGTACTTTAATTGTTTATTTAGTAGCACATATTTTTTAACAATTTGCTATATTGGCTTGGGTGCATTGTTCGAATATTCTTACAACTGACCCATTTGGTAATTCATTATTTTGGTGTGTCGTCTGTTTTTGAATTGTTCATGATAAAAGTAGACTTCTCTTGAGCCCTTGAACATTCGGGTTTTGGTTTGTTTGTTTACACATACAAATGTATCTTTTTATTTTAAGGAGCAATATATTGATAGGATGCATTTTTTCAATAAAAATTTCAAGAATCATGTCCTTGCAAGAGAGTGTAGGCATATTGACATTATTTATATTCAATACATTTGTAACATGTTGAACAAGTGTTCAGATGTGTGCTCACAACCCAAGAAAAGATGAGTAAAAGTTTCCTCATATTAATTACAAAATGTGCATTTATTTTCATCAACAAGTTTTATTTTATATAGCAGAAATTTAGTTCCTCAAATTCGATGAATTATTCTAGTGTGTAACCATTGTATATAAGTATTTCTGGATATTTAAAAACAAACATGTGCACATAATTTCAGCCTATATAACTAAATATACCATAACATTTAGTTTCAATTGTTGGTGTTTTATTATTTGAACTTAGAGTTTCATATACTAGTTTATTTTGTTTCTGGGTAAAAACAACCAAATTAAGGTAACAATAATTATAAGCCCCATTATTGGTTGTTGGTTTTACAGATACAAAACCTGAGTTTTTAATGAACTCTTCTACAGATTCTTTTAGACCTTGCTTAGATTTAAATTGTCCAGAGGTACATATTATGTCTCTTATAAATCGTATACCACGTTCATACATACTTTGTTCATAAATACAATAAGAACCATCTTATCTTTAAGTTGTTGTTATAAAAAAAAAACAATTTGTTAAATGTTTAACAATTTTATCGATATATGCATTTCCCATATTTATTATTTTTTAAACAGTTAACAGTACATACATAAGTTGGAAACATTTTCCTGTAAATGTTACTAATTTCTTTATCCATGTAAGCTTTCTACTTTTTTCAAATGAGTAAACGTCATTAACGTTATGGTAGGGAGACTTTCAGCTCAGAAGGCCATTATTTCAAGGGGTAACCTGGACACCATATTGCAACAAGCTGAGTCATATACCAAAATAAACGTGCTAGTCTTAAGTTTACTAAGCCACCGGCATAAATTGGCATAAATGGTGGCGAGCTAAGATAGCCAAGATGGCCGCCAAGATGGCCGCCATTTCTGTTTGTACTGGATAGTTATACAAACATAGGGATTCTTTTTGATATGAAAATGATACAAATTAATCTACTGCTGGAAATTGTTTATATTAGAAGTTATCAAAATGTAATGCATTCAGGTCATCTTCGAAGTGAAGTTCAAGGTCATATCAAAGGTCAAAGGTCAAAAATACAGAAAAATTATCGATCTTGCCACATATTTTCACTTTTTGGCAAAATATATACAAAGTATTAAAGGTAATTTTTGGTATCAAACTAAAGGGCATTGACTGAACTTTATGTTTATGCAAACAGAACAACAATTTTGTTCCCGTGGAAACGAAAATTATGTGTTTCAAAATGATGGCGATGTAATTATTACATTAAAAAGTGGCCGCCAAAACTATTAATGATCATAACTATGTAAATATCCACTCACATTTTTTTTGTGGCTATACATAGGTTTCAAGGGACAAAAAACACATAAAGATCATCAGACATTGTTTAAGTTTATTATATTACACACAAATCCATCATGGCGTCAACAATAGCCGCCAAGATGGCCACCAAAACCTATTCATGATCATTACTATGCAACTATTCACTTAAATATTATGAATTTGGTGTCTATACCTAGGTTTTAAGGGGCAAATATTACATACAGATCATCACACATGTTTAATTTTACAATAATTCACACAAATCCAACATCGCGTCTAAAATGGCCGACAAGATGGGCGATAAGATGGCCGCCAAGATGGATGCCAAAACCTATTAATGATCATAACTATGTAAATATCCACTCAAATTTGATTATTTTGGTGGCTATACATAGGTTTAAAGGAGCAAATAACACATTAAGATCATCAGACATTGTTAAACTTATTATATTACACACACATCCAACATGGCGTCCAAAATGGCGGCCAAAATGGCCACCAAAACCTATTAATGATCATAACTATGTAACAATCCACTCAAATATTATGAATTTGGTGTCTATGCCTAGGTTTTAAGGGGTAAGTAACACATTAAGAACAGCACACATGTTTAATTTTACAATAGTTCACACAAATCCAAAATCGCGTCTAAAATGGCAGACAAGATAGGCGATAAGATAGCCGCCAAGATGGCCGCCAAACCCTATTAATGATAATAATTATGTAAATATCCACTCAAATTTGATAATTTTGATGGCTATAAATAGGTTTCAAATGGCAAAGAACACATTAAGATCATCAGACATTGTTTAAGTTTGTTATATTACAGACAAATCCAACATGGCGTCCAAAATGGCCGCCAAGATGGCCACCAAAACCTATTAATGATCATAACTATGTAACTATCCACTCAAATATTATGAATTCGGTGCTATTCCTAGGTTTTAAGAGGCAAATAACACAAAAAGATCATCAAACATGTTTAAGTTTACAATAGTTCACACAAATCCAACATCGCGTCTAAAATGGCCGCCAAGATGGCCGCCAAGATGTCCGCCAAAACCTATAAATGATCATAACTATGTAAATATCCACTCAAATTTGATAATTTTGATTGCTATACATAGGTTTCAAGGGGCAAAGAACACATTTAGATCATCAGACATGGTTTAAGTTTGTTATTATACACACACATCCACCATGGCGTTCAAAATGGCCGCCAAGATGGCCACCAAAACCCATTAATAATCATTACTTTGTAACAATCCACTCACATTTGATGATTTTGGTGTCTATACCGAGGTTTCTAGGGGCAAAGAACACATTTAGATTGTCAGACATAGTTTAAGTGTATTATGTTACACAGAAATCTCACATGGCGTCCAACGACACAATACGAAGGACCACAAGTCCATTACTTTTGACGTGATGCTTGTTATGTGAAACGCGATTTCTGGATTTTGACAAGAGGATCGATATTGTTTAGCTTCAGACAACACCGAATAGGCAGGGAATGATGCGAATCTTGCATCAGAAAAGCCAGTGCCCTGGGCTGTTGTTACTCAAGTTGTTGCCAATGATTTACAGGTACAATGGGGACAAAGCGTGCATTCTTACAACATAAGCCTTAGTTTGCAACCTTGCCACAACCTTCACACCATTGTAACGTTTGACCAACCCTTGTATTGGAAGGCTGCCGAAATCATCATTGATGCACCACAAAGTAGTTGAAAAGGTTGTTCTGAATTGGGGGGGGGGGCTAAAGATCCCTCATGGAAGAAAACGGTCTCAAAAACAAACTTGAGGCTGTCTATTCAGAAAATGCCATTGTGCATCTTGTGACACAAAACGCTGTCCAGAGTCACGGGACCATCTTCTTGTTGAAAAGTGCAAACACAGCCAGCTTACAGCCGAAATGACCCCGGAAGATCCAGACATTCAGATACTGCTGGATCATGCCAAGGATTTGTACTGTTTCCTTCTTATGGACAAAACGACGCTAGCAGATGATACATATTATGCAATTTTGATCAAACTCGAGAGGGCTACAGAGAAGAAGAACCATGAACTTGCCCAGACCTCAACGACAATCAGAGTATGGCTGAATTATCAGCTTATGATTAATACTTCAATGGTGTTGATTAGAGCATATCGTACTGGGTATTTGCTGATGTATTAGCAGGCAGTGCCCGATTTGCTATCCATCTTTGCTGCAGATGGGTATATAACCTGCAATCTGCTGATAACTTCATGTATCTGCAGCAAATAAGCAACCTAGAGGAAACGCACCCAGATGTTAATCGAAAGTTCGGTATTGGTTTTCACATTGTTCGTAGTAGCCATCAGTGCTGGGCTGGGCTACGACGTGATCGTGTTATTGATTAAACATTGATGATGTTTTTATAGAACACGTGTGGTCTAACTCGCGGCAGTGGATTGACCGAGGAAATGCAAACCCCTTGGACCCTATCTGCAACATCCGAGCACAACAGTGCGATACAGGATTTCACAGACCAGACCTATACCACAAGTCCACAACACAAAGACTCAACTGAGGAGTGCATCAAAGGGGATTCTTCTGATCTAGAGCAAATGCAGACACAGATTACAACCTGCTCACCATACACAGCTGACCCTACTCTGAGAAACATGGTCAATGAGATAGAGGCAGGGATAGATGTAAATGTTCATGCAATTGAGGCGGTTGGAAAAACGATCATAAGAGATATCATAGGAAAGTCGGTCTTTGATTATAAATTAATGAGAAAATACAGAGCCAAAGCTCTTGAGAATAGCTTGGCTGTTAAGATCGCTTCTGGCTGTGCTTTTTATCCAGCTCTTCTGTTCCAGAATTATCTGATGGTGTCATAATCTGGAGATCATTCCCTTGCAGTCATATTGTCTGAACTGAGCTCCCATCCTGCTGCCTTCTTTGAATCCAAGTTCATACTGTGTACAGCAGATAAGCCTCAGCTCGCTCAGGTAATTTGAGAGTATGCTGTAGACACATCATGTGAGGCTGTGATGAACTGTGTTTATGAAACAGATGCATGATGGTGGCACTTTGCTGCATCTTTGACCATGGAGAAGGGCGACTCATATACCGCAATAGCCGAGTCTTATGTAGATTCAGAGATAGTCATTACGGACAATGGGGTTCGATGGCTACGAAGACGGTCATTATAACGAAGATAACACGCACATGAGACGATGAAACAAAGGTGAATCATATTGTGAAAGCAAAGAAACAGAATTCTCATGTAAAAAAAGGAATACTTTTTGTCTCGTGACAGAAACAAGGCCGGCAAGATTGATCTGATTAGCACAACTCTGACTAAAATGGGATGCTATGTTGTTCTGTCTTCAGGGGTTGAAGACGTTGAAATTGTTAAAGCAACAGAATAACGATCCCGGCATAGCACCACAACGTTAGTGGGCGAGGATACAGTTTGCTCATGTTGATCCTGCATTACTCCGAAAGCGACAATAAGACCATCTACTTCCGCTTTAATGTAAATTAATAGTCAAAGGAACACAAAGTGTATACAATTAGCCTTTTGAAAGAACTCATGCTTATTCAGGCTGTAATTAATCTTCAGTGATTTTCAGCAACGATAAAAACGAAGTCTACATAAGTTAGTAAAACCTGATCATATCATGAAGGCATGTGCTTGTTCATTCTCTCTTCCAAATGTCGTAAATATAATTGGATTTTATGATTATTCAACTACCAAAATTCGATTAAAGTGTTCCTTGTCTCCTAAACTATTGCGTTTTACATAACAACCATAACGTTTGAGTAACACGTTATGGACTTGTGGTCCATCGTATTGTGTTGATGGCCATTTTGGACGCAGTGTTGGATTTATGTGTAACATAATTAGCTAACATTTTGTCTGATGATATATAATGTGTTCTTTGCTCCCTGAAACCTGGGTATAGACACCAAATTCATCATCATCAAATTTGAGTGGATAGTTTCATAGTTATATTTTATGATCATAAATAGGTTTTGTCGGCTATTTTGGACGCTGTGTTGGATTTGTGTGTAATAAAATAAACTTAAACAATGTCTGATGATATTAATGTGTTATTTGCCCCCTGAAACCTATGTATAGACACCAAAATCGTCAAATTTTAATTGATAGTAACATAGTTGTGATCATTAATATGTTTTGGCCGCCATCTTGGCGCCCATTTTGGACGCCACGTTGGATTTCTGTGTAACATAAATTAACTTTCACTTTGTCTGATGCTTTAAATGTGTTCTTTGTCCCCTGAAACCTGGGTATAGATACCAAATTCATCAAGTTTGAGTGAAACGATACATAGTTATGATCATAAATAGGTTTTGGTGGCCATCTTGGTGGCCATTTTTGACGTCATGTTAGATTTGTATGTACTATATTAAATTTAAACAATGTCTGATGATCAGTTTGTTTTCTCTGCCCCTTGAAACTAAGGTATAGACACCAAATTCATAAAATGTGATTCGATAGTTACATAGTTATGATCATTAATAGGTCTTGGCGGCCTTCATGAGGGCCATTATAAAAAAAAACTTTTTGGTGGTCCAATTGTGGTAAACTTTTGATATGTTTTAAAGGACCTTCTACCCTACCAGGATCAGTTAAAAAACCTTTTGTAGCAATTTTTGGGGGGTCAAAGTGTATATTGACCCTACTATCAATCAGAATAAAACAGCTGTCAACTCTTATCAAGTAATCATGTTTTTGTTGTATTTTTCATATTTTCCTGTATGCCTGGCGGCCATATTGGAAGTTATTTTACAGGTTTCCATAGCAAAATAACTGCAAAATCTATTCATGGTATTAGAGGGAAGTTATTTAAGTTCAATATGAAATATAATCTGGTTAAGTATTATCAACTTAATTCAAAACACACAGAATGATACATGGAATGAACGGTATTTTTCATTATTTTTAACCTTTGACCTTATATATGACCTTGACCTTGACCTTCAGTGACAACCTTCATGCATTATTTTCTTGAGTATTCAAGACATGAACAATATTCACACGCAATTAAATTGTATCAAATGGGCGTGAAAAAATATGACTATCCTCTTATCATTACCCAATATTAAAAGTAATGACGGCGATCTTGGCCGCCATCTTGAATTTCTCAGCTCGCCACGATTTATGCCAATTTATGCCGGTGGTCTGATAAACTTCAAGGTATCCCGATCATTTTGGTATATGACATAGCTTGTTGCAACATGGTGTCCAGGTCCCTGTTTCTAAAAGCGCTGAAAGTCATCCTACCATTAAGCCCTCCATCTTCATAAGATTTGATAAGTATAGTATGCTTAATTGTTATAGGTCCATTCCATATGAAGTTGTTAAAACAATTTTGTATTTGTTTCAATATATTTGATCCTGGGCTAGGCAGAGCTATAAATAAGTATGTAAAAAGGGGAAGCAACAAGGTTTTTACTATTGCTATTTTCCCTAATGGTGTTAGATTTTTTGCATTTCAAAATTGTATTATACTTTGTAAACTTGCTATTTTATTTTGAAATTTGAACTCGACCATTTTTTTCTAAATCTACATCAAATATGATGCCTAACACTTTAAAATTCGTTGTTCTCAAGGGAAGTTTGTACTTAGTTTTAATTAAGTGTGTGCTATATTTTTTGAAACTATCCATATCAGATTTGTTTTGTCGCAGTTAATTTTCAATCCAGACTCTTAAGAAAAGGTATGTAAAAACTGCAAAACATTGTTAAGAGAGATGTCAGAACCATCTAAAAAAGAGAGGTCGCATCTGCAAATAAAGATATCTTGTATTCAACCTTTTCTATGTTTATTCCTTTAATGTTTTTTTTGTGTTTCGTATTAGAATAGCCAAAGTTTATGCACTTACAATAAGGATATATGAGCTGATTGTGTCTCCTTGACGGCAACCTCTTTTGATTCTTATGAAATCTGATAGAAACCCATTGATCTGAATAGCTGTCATGGTGTAATATAAGAAAAGACATACCAAATTTATAATCATAGTACCACGATTGATTGCAATGAGTTTTTTTTTCAATAAAATTGAAGCAGAATGTTTCAAAGGCCTTTTGAAAGTCTTATGTCATTAAAAGTCCAGATAATGTGTTATCGTCTTTGTATTTTAAAACATCATACATCAAGTGTACCTGATGCTATCTTATAAACAACATTTAAAAGTGTTAAGTGTCTAAGATTGTGTAAGAACGGTCTTGGTTTGTTTTCTTTTACTATGCATGTGATGATTACCTGTTTTAAGTAATTGACAAGGATCATGAGATGTAAGCATAATTTAGACTTCTAAGAATATAATGTGTTAGATCCTTCCAGCAATTTTTGAAAAACTCTGTAGTTGAGCCATCTGAGCCTAGGCTTTTCTCATTTTTCATATTTTAATGTAGCAGAGATTTCTTCAATTGTCACCTTCTAATGATTTAGATTCTTCATTACTTTGTTTAACTAATTTTATTTGTTCGAGCTCAACAAATTTGTCAGAATTTCTATTAGTTTCATTTGTTACTCTTTCTGTGTATATAGTCGTGTACTATTTAGCAGCTTGAGTTGAAATTTCAAACATATGTTGTTGGTTTTTCACCTTAATTTATCCATTTGGCTCTTGATCTTATACTTGATCCCATTAATTTTTGTTCCACATATATTTGAGAGTATTTGTAATAAGTTAAGCTCATCAATGTTGGTTTCGATAATATTTATTTCTAGTGTTTCAATTAGATTAACAAAATATTCTCTATCCTTCCTCGGTTTTGACTTGTAAGACGAAAAAGATATTGTTTTGCCTCTGATTTCCAATTACTAGTTTCTAAAAACAGCGAATCATTTATAGTAACCTGCAACAAGTTCCCTTCACTAGTATTCAGTTAGTCAGTGTTATAAACAGGTAGGTAATACTGTTTTTAATTTCTTCAATTTTTAATTTAATAATCTTAATGTATTCTGTATCATGTAAAAATGAATTATTTAACTTCCAAAGTCCCTTATCATGGGTTACATCACACAGATTTAAATCTAACGTTATAACTTAATGGTCGGATTTGTAGCTAGATTTAATTTCAGATAGCCATATGTTCTGTTCGAAATTGCTGGTGACAAGGAATAAATCAATTCTGGCTGGTATTTGGTGTTATTAGTTAACATGACTATTGATGAAAGTATAGATCAAGCTTCTATCATGTAGAAGTCCCAGATGAATACCGGTGTAACTCATTCATATGTAAATAATAGAAAACGACATCGAACAACGACGTTAGATTGGGAACATTGTTTCACTTCATATTTAAATAAATACATGCCCTTTAAGCGGGTAAACAACTGCTGTAATGAGAGAATAGAAATAATAATAATCAATGTATAATGCAAATTTAAAACCATAAACATGAAGAGCTATTTAACATACCTATTTTAGTACATGTTCGCAAATTTTGCCAGATTTCAACCTCATGATGTCAGGTTACGCATGAATCCAGTGTCCTTTAAAAGATATAATGACTGCGTAATTGTACTTATAAATGGATTTAAATATTGTCTACATAATGATTGGTTCCGACTGTCGTCAAAATAGACTTGTCCCGGAAAAACACGAGTTTGGAAAAAACCCACTTATCACCCTGGTACAAACAACGCTGGTCCATTATATCAACCAATGATAGCTTAGTTTAAATTATAACGGTTGATACGGTGTGTGATTTTGAATGGATTATAAATGGGTCAGCTTTATTTGTACCAGCAGATTAGTGGGATTTTCCAAAAAGTTGCGTTTTCCGGGATACATATATTGGAGGGACGTCATGATATCCAGCAGCTAAACATCTCTGGAAGGAGCGTTAAATATCCGTGAAAGGGGCAAACAATATCCGGAAGGAACGTAACATCCTCGGCAGGGGAATAACATCCCTGGAAGGGACATGATTTCACCCCGTAAAATTTGTTTTAAATGTACAAGCTATTTGTTATCAATACATTATTATTTTATTCTTTTATTAAGCGGGGCATTGAGCAATCTATCCTTCAAAGTTATAAGCTTTTATTGTTTTGCCGAATAGATTATTTAGTCATGTACAGAATTTTAATCACATTTTTTGTGTAGTTAAACCTCCAGAGCCAATACTTCGGGAATGGCGAAAAGTACCGGAATTGAATACGAAGGTATGTTCAGTGCATTGCTGAAAAGTGAAACCATACTTGATTGTCCGAGATACATTTATTATCTTATAATAAATAACTAAATCATTGTTCAATGAAATACAAAACACTTATTTCCAAAAGCTGTTTAACTATCTAGTTTGTGCAGGAGCTCATTCAAGAGGTTCAGTCGATCAAACCGAAGCATGGTTTGATCCAAGATTATCGCATCGTTCTGATTGGTCCAGTCGGTTCAGGGAAATCTAGCTTCTGTAACACGGTCAATTCTGTGTTCAGAGGTAGACTTACTCATATGGCCCTTTGTGGGGAAGGAAAACACAGCGCCACCAAATCGGTACGTCTTAGCGACAGACTTTAATAATCCAGTGAAGACTAAAAAGTATTGCTCTAATATAGCTCTCTATTTAATATTAAATAAACCCATTAATTATGCCGTAGCTAAAATTTCGATTATTATACCTCACTATATTTCAGTACCATCCATACGTATTCAAATCAACACGAGACCAAGCTCTTCATGTGCAAATATGTGACACGAGGGGGCTGGAACCTGATTTCGGTATTGACACCATGGAGTTCACTTTTTTGTTGGATGGTCATATTCCAGAAAGATACAAGGTATAATAATAACAATATATGATTAAAGAAAACCGATAACTTTTTTTCCGTAAATTGATTGCTAATTTGTTATTAACAAAAAATGTCAACCGATAAAAGAAAAGTATTGTTTTAAGTAACAATAAAGGTATTGTTTTAAGTAACAATAAAGGTGACGATCCGTAATTATTTACCGATTTTTAAATATTTTTTTCATATTTTATTTATAAAGGTTATCAAAAAACAATATATATATGCTATTGGACATTACCATAAAAAAATGAGCAATACAACTTGTTTTGAGCTCAAAATACAGTGTCCTCCAAGTCAATTGTGTTTACAAACAATCAGTTTGTTTACATCGCTGTTTACTTGATCATGCCGAGCGATTCCGAGCCGGTTTTCCGATAACAAATTTTGATTGGTCGGCACAAGACATTGTGTATCACGTGAGCAGGTCAAGGGTGAAAGGCCAGACATTCAAAACAAAAATGGCGTCGAGTTCAAAAAGAAGATGTACACTCGCCTGCAAGCATACACACACGGTCGCTAATACATGTACATCTATGTTCGACATACACCTCCAACAAGAATGACAAAGGCTGACAGTAACAGACAAACTCTTCAATAGGAGTGCAAATAACAAATATTAAAAACATCAAGCTGTACTTCGATTTACACACATATATATATATATATATACACACATATATATATAAATTTTTGCAAGATTACCATAGTGAGAACGTAAGTACAAATTGTGTGTAGAGTACATTTGTACCAATGTAGCAAACAACAAGATGCATATTAATTGCTTGTTCTAGGTGGTTTAAAACATATATAAATCAGGGTGAGTTGTATATAGTATACAAAAACACTACATGAGTAAATATTGTGCTTGAACTGTATTTGTTTAGTCATACTTTCTTTAAAATAAAGCGTTCTTAATATTAATTATGCCTAATGTGACACAGTAGCTTTTATATAATCACACTTCGTTCAGCGAAATACTGTGGTCAGTGAAGCGTTAATCTCTATCGTGACACAGTAGATTTTATATAATCACACTTTGTTCAGCGAATCACTGTGGTCAGTGAAGCGTTAATCTATATCGAACATAACATAACATACATGTTGTCTTTCTTTGTTTACGAGAATATTGTGTTGTTTGTACTACGTCATCAATATATGCGTACTCTACGAACGAAGCCGAGGAACATCGGAGATAGCGAAAATGTACGGGAATTGCAAAATGTAAACATTTCTTCGAATTATGAAACGGGCATATCTTCCATAATTCTTGACAACGTTGCACCTAAGCTGTGTTTTTATCATTTTTTATGCAAGAGTAACTGTAAAAATTAGACCAGTTTATAGGCATAATAATTGGATTTGTCACCTTTATTGTTACTTTAAGTTTGATATTGAATAATGTCTATCGATCGTACCAGTAGCGATGATTCAAATTACTATTAATGCAATTAAATTACTATATTTATTTACCTATATTTGTGTATGTATAATATAAATACAATGTAATCAGTATAATCAGGTTAAACATAGTTTTGTCCGGCATAGATGTTTAATAGAACAGTCGGCCTCCATGTAAATTGCATACAGTGCGAAAATGGGGAGCCATTTGAAATGCGCAAACTTTGTTATTTAGGTAATCAAAACTTAATCATTGTTTAAATGTATACAAACAAACGTTATGTTGTGAGAATAAACTACATAACATTTACAAGATCGTTTAAAGTAAACCTATAAACATATCATCAACATGCACTTTAATTTTAAATATGTTCCATTTTACTTATTAACATTATTAAATGACGAATATGTGTAGCCTACATTTCCATGACGACACGTTATAAATATAGAAATTCCAAAGTGTTCATTCAAAGGGAGGGAAAGTGTTGATGTATATTGCATAAAAGTCACATCTTGTGCGGTGTATAGTGGCTTATATCATGTTGATCCTGTCAATGCCATAATGCCTGCGGAAACTTACCTGTTTACTGGTATAAAGAAGTTATTGCCATAAAACAATACATTTCAATTCGTTTAATTCAGTTTCAAGCTGAAAAACCTATTTCTTTTGACGATCCGGCGTTTGTGACAAAGCCAGAATTAAGCAACAAGGTACATTGTGTAGTCTTTGTTCTGGATGCATCGACGCTACATAAGCTTGACTCCGAAACGCTGGCAAAAATCAAAAGTTTCCGGAATATAACAATGCGAAAAGGTAATATGTACGTTTTAATTAAATAAATAAGTTACATACAATTTTGTACCAAACATTATTACGTTATAAAGTCAGAAAATGGACAACAATCCAAGTTTATAATAATATTGAATAGTCCAAAGTAAATAGTCAAATTAATTAAGATTATTGTAATAATTGTTTCCTGAATTTCAAATAGTGAGAAACTAAGTAACACCAGGTTATGTGTTATTGTTCTTTCATTATTTACACGTGTTATGTTACAACTGTATGTTATGTATCCACATTTGACAGGTGATCTTTTGAACGTTGCTTGTCTGCTTAGCAGCTTCTTTTGCAGTACTTACTTGCTTACTCCTCTGTTGTTTCATAAGAGTTGTATTCAATATATATCCAAAGTTTAATGTGTACGTACACATATCTCCGTGTTGCAATTGACAGGTCTTCATAAATAATATATATGTATAAACTGTTGTCATAATATGCATAGACATTGAATATTTAAGTTTCACAAAGAAAATGTATTGAACTTTTTATTCCTACATTTGGTTGCACCAGACACTATAACAATTTGTCTGCATGTCTGTATTTTATCTGCAATATATCAAGGACCGGTTATAACTAAATGAGTAGAAAACAAAACATAATAAGCACACCATACAACGCTCTTTCAATGTGGCGAGTGCACATACTAAGTCACTACGTCAACTTGAATAGTTTTGAGCACACTTAAGATGTCACACTTTTGCCATGTCACCATGAAACGTTTTCAGGCTAGTATTTTGTTCGATCTATATTGAATTTGACATTGTATGTTACAAAATGGCTGCTAGTGGATGGGAGTTGTTTTTCTTATGAGACTAAAATAAACAAGTGTGAACAACACAGCTATCACAGTTGTACCCTATCACCACGCAACCTGCACAAAACATGTGTGTTTTTGTTTTTAATAAAATGGTCCTTTAAAATATCCTGCTGAAAGAAGCTTATGCAGTTTTTCTGGTATGATCATTTGAAAAATAATGCATGCACCAGACTATTATTTAGTAATTTCAAAACGGCCAACCAGGAGCCATTTTCTTTGCCTTATTTCAAGCTTAATAAGAACATTAATATCTCATCCCACATGCAATCGCTGTACACACGCTGGGCTTAAGGTCTCATTTAAGACACTTACATCTTAACAGGAGATCAGAGCAGTTCCTTTGGGTATCAGTTGAGCGCTCTAGGTCCTTCGGCCCTTTCTTTTTTGAAGTTTGGTGCTGGGATTAATTTGACTCAATACAAATCAACTGTATACTTCCAATTACTGAACAAGCCAGCATAAACTCATTTAATCAGTTAACCAGCAAATAATTTAGGTCTGTATGCGATCAAATAAAAGAGTAAACAAGTGCATGCAGTATTATTTTATTTAACATTACTTAACAATATTAGAATATTGGCAAGTCCTGCCTTTCTAATACAATTAGATTGTTTCAATATTTACTATGAAGTGTTGCTGAGTCGTCTCTTATACATGCTTTTTGCTTTCTCATTTTACAAAGAAATACCTCAAGCGATTATCTTGACGAAAATCGATCTGCTAGACAAAGCTGTCGCCCTGAACTTAGAGACGGTATACTCGAATTATGCTATTGCAAAAACAGTGCAAAACGTCTGCGATATGATTGGCTTCCCAACGCAACACGTGTTTTGTGTGAAAAACTACGGAGATGAGTTTATGCTGGATGACGGTGTGAACTTCCTGGCACTCCTTGCGTTGAGACATATCATGTACTTGTCTGAGGATCATATTGAAAATCAAAGCACCGACAGCACTGATTGTCCCTATGAAGAACAGGGACACGATTTAGAATCTGCTTCAGAATCCATTTAATTAGGAAGCTGGGGGAAATTACATTCAAGTCATTTTGTGCATGACTTAAACACAGTTTTGGAAATTCGATTGGATTGATGATAATGTCATGATTGATAACGCGTTCGTATTCGAATGATGATTGTAAATATTCAGACTCAAGTATATTGCCTATTTGCGTGTATTTTTGCTATACATTTATTTGCTGTTTTTTAATGGGATAAATATGCATTCAGTCATTAATTAATGGTTAAGCATTTCTAATGATTAATGGAATACACTAGTAACTGTTTTTACTGAGGATATGTACTATCTGCAACGAACTATGACCTACAAATTGAATTGCTCTTTTCATTTGAATTAAAACAAATATATAATAACCGTTTATCTCAGTATGTATTAGTCCATATTATAGTTACAAGATTATTGATTATATTCGGTTTTGTTTCATTAATTCCATAATAACGATGCAATGTTTCAATATGATTAGTGTACTACGTGTTTTTAAAATACAATTATTTTGCTATTAGGAATATTAAACCAGTAAGTGATTGCATTGGTTATTAACCCCAATAGTAATTTAATATTATTGTAATTAAATTGAATTAAACTTCTATTTATTGCTGTTTAATTGTTATCATAATTGTATGCGGTTGTTTATTCTTGCTTATTTTTGTGATAAGTAATGTGTCAAGTGTTAGATTTGACCAGCCGTTTACCGAGTTCCTGATTGATTTGCATTGGTTGTTCGAGTGTTGTTGCTCCAGTGGTTATCTTGTTGTATGCTTATTATTATGTAAAATACAATATTTTTAGTGTTCAGATCAGTCAGTTGTCTTAAGTAAAAGGCTAGCGAATGGTTACACGAATGACTCTCGTTGTAAGGTTGCTACATTATCATTTATTATAAATAACGTTGACGTTGATCTACCTAAAATGATTGAGCTAAATTATAAAGACAAACTAGTTAAATTAGAAAATATCATTTCACATTGGAACAGAAGTAATCTTACTCCCTTAGGTAGAATAACTGTTATTAAGACCTTGATACTTCCATTTATTATTCACCTGTTCGTCTCGTTGCCACAACCCGGAGATGCTTTTTGTAAGGATCTAAACGATACATTATTCAAATTTGTGTGGCACGGACCGTCAAAAATCAAAGCAAAAGTCATAACAAAAGCTGTTGATGAAGGGGGACTTAAAATGGTGGAAATAAATGCATTTATGAAAAGTTTGAAATTATCATGGATAAGAAAAGTTATTCAAGACCAGAACAAATGTACCTCCTTAGCTAGAAATTTAATAGATTTTAACACACTATGTAATACAGGCAGTTTATACGCAATCGCGGCTATAAAAAGAATAACCAACCTTTTTGGATCGATGTTTTAACAATATATTCCGACTATGTTAAAAGTATTTACATTGACTATTGTCTGTCAATAAACTTTAAGATATGCCTCTGTTTTTCAACAACTGTTTATTAATCAACAATAAATACATTTTTTGGAAATATTGGTATGATAATGGCATTCAGTTTGTTAAAGATATTATTAAAGATTGTGGACAGTTTTTGTCACTACACGAGCTACAAAATAAAATTAATAAACGACACGTCACGATTAACAGTTTTCATGGTTTATTGTGAATGTGGTAAAATACAGATGGTAGTGTTTTCTCTCTTTTTTTTCAAACAAACTTTGCAAAATATAATAGCAATTTTCATCGGACATAATATTAAATATATTTGTGAGTAAGTTAGTCTTGCTGTCAACAATTGTTTACCGTGCCATTTTGTTAAGTTCTTGAGATGATTTTAAAACACTTGATATTCTTTAAAATCAATATCTGACGATGCGTCGCGCACGAGTAAAATCCTCCCAAGTCAATGTCACACATGCTAAAATGTTAAATCGTGTTCATAGTAAAATGCATATAAAGAATAGAGTTTATTGGGGAACTAATGTTCACCACCGTTGAAGAGAGAGTGTCGCGAACAATATGTAGGTCCCGGATTCAAGACTAATATCACAGTTGAACGGTCGTTTAAACAGTACAATTGTGTGAAAAGATTTTAATTACATTCAATGGATAACATTACTTTGAAAAAAATGTTAAACAAAATACGAATGTGACCCGCGTAATATCATAATGTTAGGTCACTTTTTCAAATGTTTTATATAATGATAACATTTCGATTTTCCTACGCATTGGAATGTGCGACATAACTATAAACAAATGTTAACCATGATAAGTTTCATACTGCCATAACATAATATGGGTAGAAATGTGTTCGTTTAGAAAACAAACGTCTGGTTTATCTCGAGTTAAGAAGATTTTTGATATTTCTCGGTGTTCTGTTTCCGTTTCCCCCACCCATTCCGGGCCCATCCCCAAACTGCAAATACTGCAAAATAATGCAATAAAGTATTTGTTTTATTTCCGCAATGACATACCTTTAATATTAATAGGATTGTCAGAAAAACAAGGACATTGGGGTTGCCTTGTTGGAAGCTGGCTCTGAACTCTCTTCCCCGCAAAGTAAATAAAACTCATACTCACCGCCTAACATCGTGCTATACCGGCACGTCTATCTACATTCCTCTCAACTTTATGATGAAAGTCTCGATCACCGGAAGGCTTCGATATACGAAAACACCTTAAGGTCACTGGGTTGTTGCCGTGGGTCTGTTGTTCTTGAGTTCAATTCATGGCCGTCCTCAGAATACCGACACCTTATGAATGTACGGTTGAAGAGCTATACGCACATTCTTAACTCTTATCCTAGATCGTCAATATGTTTCTTAACACTGTTGACGAGCTACAATACAAATCATGGTTTCTAGTGCGTTGTGTACGGCGCAAGAACTTTAAGCCCTTTGTTACTCTTTAGGGGTTCTGAACAGTTGATGTTCGTCACTTGACTGATTTACAGCACCTTTATCAACTGTTGCCTTTGGCGAGTCACAGAGCATATCAGAATAAGCAATTTCTGAATTTTAGAGCACATGTTGCTATTGTTATCAAACCGTCTCTTGCTAATCGGGCAAGAACTAAAAAGCACAAAGTTATGCACAGCACCTAAAAACATCGGTGCATCTATATGTACTGACTAACTGATTGACACGCATATGAGTACAGTGTTGATTAAAACACAGTGCATGCGTTGTTTGTTAAATGTTGGTTATGCCTCATCACATATATATACGTATTACTCTACTTTGGATACAAACACGTTTTATACATTGTTTGTGCACTTTTTATTATTTCTCACCACGTAGGTGTGGATAGACGTATAAACAAGTTGCTGTTTCAGTTTGTAAGTGTGTGGATTTGTGTTTGGTGTGTCATTGTTCTTTGTCTGGCCTATATATGTATTGTGCCGGGAGGGATTTTCAAATAAACTTACACAAATGATACCATATGAAGACGGCTTGTGGTAGCACATCCATGTCGCGGGCGTTAAACCAATGTCACAATGGTAATTTCGAGTGGATGTATCTCGGCAGCGGACTAGTACACGATGTTTGTGTCCGATCTTTAATTGTATTGTGTACGATGGATTTTGTGTTAAAATTAATTGTCACATAGGATAATCATACGAAGAGACATTGCCTCTTGCACCATTATACCAATCTCTTACAACAGTGGATACGTGAAGTGTGTGAATATGTTTTATACGGATATGTTTATTTTTAAAAATCCGAACCATAACTCTAATGTGCATGACTGGAATCTGAAATTAAATTTAAGAAATGATCGTCATATCCATATGATGTGCCATGCGCAAGAACCCAAACCACCAATGTGTATGGTTAAGATCAAACATGGACATGGAAGGACACATTGTGTATGTTATAGGGATTCGAACACAATACACTACCCGGTTGGAATGTTAACAGCAAAAAACGCAGCTAGCTTGACACCGTGAATCGCTTCTGCGTCTTAAGTGTCCGTCTCTGTCGTTCATGCGTATGAAGTCTTATCTTAAAAGCCTCACAATCAAATAGTAAACAACGAAACGTGCAGAAATTGTGTAGAACTGACTGCGTTCCGAGCAAACTAACAAAACGCATTGAAAACGGTATGACAATACAATTTGATGATAATTAATCGTATAAATTTATAACACGCAATATTTGTTGACAATTCTCGAGTAAATCGTAAAATCCGTTCAATTCAATGGCTGCGTACCAGCGTCGACTGTTGGACAGTATTTATATTAATTATTTCATTCGAACCGAGCGAGTTCGGACATACACAATAGTTAATGCATTTCCTAATAATAAAATAAATTGTAGTGACTTTCAGTTATATGAACGTCAATTGTTTACATTGAAATGGAGACACTTTTAAAAGACATGGATTTATTTACGGTTAAATGGGACTTAAGTATGGGACGGTACAGGCTAGTTGTATGTTGATTATTAGCTTTAACGATGTATAATCCGGCAACCTAATTATATTAACACTAGGAAGTTGTGATTATAGCCGACTAGAATATACTGGCGAGTTAGTTGAACTTCACATGATATATACAACGTACTGCCATCACATCTTGTAAGCCGTACCATTTTCAGCGTCGAAGAATAAAATCTGTAGCACCTGTCCATAAATAATGATACTCTGCCATTATCATTAAATTGGGGATCTCAGCGACCAAAATACAAAACAAAACAGTATTGAAATAGAACATAAATTATTTGCTTTTTTAAGCGTACACTTTCTGTAAATGCAAATGGTGGAGATTCCGTAGACGTAAATCGTCATTTACATTGTGTGTACATATTTAACGTGTGTGAACTATACTTAGTGTGTAAACACCATATTGTTTGTAAAAAATACATATGTTTAGCCAATTTATATTGTGGAAACAAACAAGGTGTGCAAAAACACTTAGTGCGTAAACAATATATGGTAATAAACCAAGTCATACTGTGTAATCAATACATAGTGTCTGAACAATAGTAAGTCTGTAAACAATACACAGGGTGTAACCAATACATTGTGTGTAAACAATACATAAATGGTAAATATCTTGCATAGCGTGAAAGCAAGTAATATTAAACAATAAATCAATACATACTAAGTGACCAATACATAGTGTGTTTTAAATAAACAGTGTGTTAACAATTCATACTGTGTAAATACACTTCGTTCATACCACACGTTTATATTCCGTTTAATTACCTAAATATTAGTAGATAGACTCTCACATGCGAACATTTGTTTTTATGATTGGAACAATCGCCATTTGCAGTCATTAGAATAGATAAGTACAGGCATATTTGTCGAATAATTATTCCTGTGCAGCATGGTTTAATTATAACATTAAACAATGGTAGAAACTTGCACACTGTAATGTGAGCAGAGGGCTTGCATCTTGAGATTAACTCAAATTAGCATATCTGTTTTATAAATTAAATATAACGCTTATTTCAGGATACGCAGCTAAACGGAATCAGATCATTGTGAGTAAAGTATAATCCACCAAGACAAAGAAACTGAATGAAATAAACCGTGCATGTTATTAATAGTATTTAAATAAAGAAAAATATATCATTAACGTTTATAATTAACGCTAAGCTGTCAGAGAGTAGCAATCACCCTATGTCGTTAAGCACCTGAACGTAAAAAAAACATGCAGGGAACACCGGTCTTGCATAGTATGTGCGATTGAAGATTCATAATTTAGAACTTACACATGATTGATTGCAATAGTCCTAATCCGTATTTTAAGATTATTCGGTTAAAGCTGAGCATATATACATGTATGCACACAAAGGTAAGTAACCAGGGATTACTAAATACAGTTGAGTTGAGATTTACTTTATGTAATACGTATGTGCCGCGCTCTGTGAAAAGGGGGTTAAATGCATGTGCGTACAGATTAGTCCCAGATAAGCCTCTGCAGTCCACACAGGCTAATCAGGAATGATACTTTTCGCAACAAAGAGAATTCATATAAGCAAAAAAATATCATAAAAGCGGAAAGTGTCGTCCCTGATTAACATGTGCGGACTGCACAGGCTAATCTGGGACGACACTTTACGCAAATGCATTAAACACCTTTCTCACAGAGAGAGGATCATATATTTGATATAGAATGCCTCGAAATACGACGTGTTAATTAATTAATTATATATAGTAAGGGTTCGGTCATATAAAGTAACATATATTAATTGGTTTTAATTATCAAAATAATGATCATATCATGGGATGAAGAAAATAATGAAATTAAACAGAATGAACACAGGAATATATAACATATGTAACACACATATATAACAGTAGGATCGATACAAATATAAAGTATACAAATAGTTTGGATATTCCTTTGATAGCGAAAACGAAAGTGAAAGGTCACAATAAAGCGCGCATGTTTTGTACTATTGAACCACACATTTGATAACGTTTGATAACATCGCGATACACACTTGTTTGGATTAAATCGGGAAGGTACGTGGGCTTCTGTTTTCAAAAATAAGTTTGAATTACCTAAGTTTATATTTCCTTCACAGTAACGTGTCCTGCAAGTTTGTAAATGTAGTGTATCGAACACCTCATACAAAGGCGATCTGTTACCACGCTGTTACAGCATGCAAAGCAATTTGTGTAGTTCACTTTCTTCATTATATCTATTCAAAGTTCAACAATAAACATTGTAGCGTCTTTAAATGAAAGGGCGTAGTGGATATGGTTTCCGCCTAGCGACCGGGAGGTCACTGTTTCGAACTTCACTTTGGGAGCGTTCTTTATGGACACTAAGTACTGGTTCTAGTCCCAGGAAACGGACTCAAGAGCGGTTCAAATAAGCCTAGGCTTTCGATGCAATCGAGCATACATAAATATGTTTAAACTAAATATTAGGGTAATTTGTTATTGTTGTTTCCATACATATATTTTACGAACGATGGTGTATACATTTCAGAGATAAAGATTATGCCATTTTAAAAAGACAGAAGTCGAATACGAAACATTACTATAAAGCTGGTGAATACACTTTTTAATCTTCTCAATCGTCCGAGAATGCGATACATAAGTGATAATAAGACTAGGCAATCGTGTTTGGTGTTTATCTCCTCAACTGAAATCAGTCCCGCACTTCATCATCAAGTATGAGGTTATTGTCATTATCACATGACGTTAAAACACGATACGTAGCTCGCCGTTGTGATGTGAATAACTTAAAGGGACTGTAAACCACGAATGCCGAAAAAAGAAAAGTTCTAAAATACCGTTTTTTTTTACAATTATTAGTTTATATTGATGAGCACATATCACGACTGGTATATAACATTACTTGAAAAAAGTTTTTTTTATTTTTACTTTATTATTTTATTTATTTATTTTTACTTGGTATGCATACCAGGTAACTACCAGTTAACTATAAATAACGCAAGTAGATTGATCATCATCGTCACGTGGTAAACCCAGGAATACAAATTGTGCATGCGTAGTGAATTGTATATATTTTATATATAAAATGATCAATTTTTATTTGCGTTATTTATATTGTGTATATCGTTATGTCACCTATTTTCGCGATGTACTTTCGATTTCACATCGCGAAATTGTATTACCGAATATACTGAAAATATGAACTTTTTTTCAAATAATGTAATATACCAGTCGTGATATTTTAATCAATATAAAATAATAATTAAAAAAAAAAAAGGTATTTTAGAACTTTTCCTTTTTCGTCATTCGAGGTTTACAGTCCCTTTAAAGTTACATGATAAAATTTAAAAGCTACCGTTAAAAGACAACAATTATAATGCCTTATAGAAAACAACTTTAAGCATTTGTGACGCTATTCATAGCATTTATACAAAATGGGTCATGTTTAATCATCCGAACTTATTATTATGTCATATAAATATGATTATCATTTGAACAATATCCGGAGATTAACCTGTTTATTTTAGTCCCTAAACCTGTTATAACAAAGATTTGTAATAATCAATGTTTGCGATTAAGTTTACTATGATTACCCGACGGACACATGAACGACACCGACCCGTAGTATGGTTATACTGTTTCATTTTCTTTCCGTAGCATTCAGCATCAAATACAACGACTCTCTCTCTCTCTCTCTCTCTCTCTCTCTCTCTCTCTCTCTCTCTCTCTCTCTCTCCCTCTCTCTTAGTTATAAACCAGACATGCAATATGATAATACATGGGTGTGCTTGCTTACTTCATTAATACAGTTTGTATAGATAACATGGTATTTACAAGAATGTATACAGTCTACTATTGGATCTGGATAGACGGATGCATAACTGGATGGATGGACGGATCGATACATGGATGGACGGATGGATTGATGGATGGATGGTTGTTTGATGAGTCCTGTTAAAGGCACACTAGCGTCATCAGTTTAATCTATAGAAGAGTTTAAGTTTCAATCGATATTTGTATTATCACAATGTGTGCTACGTTCAATGATCATTATTTTCGAGTCTTTCGTTGATTTGTTGATTTATTGTATTGATCACCGTTGGCTAAGTCTGAATAGCGACGCCATTTGTTCAGTTAAAGCGCGATCCGATATTTTTCAGATATGAAAAATCGGCACGGTGGGACAATATGATCATATTGGTCCGCCAGATACGAATAACGGCCCGGTCGCGAAATTTATTGTAAATATAAAGTAACAATATGTACTATGTATTATTATCTTATATGAAACGACGTATCAGCGATACAAGGCATAATTAAAGCGATATTTGGATTTCGTTAAAACTTTCACACACTTTTCATTTAAGTGCCTTAATAAATTTTGATGATCGTTTGCGAATTAAACATAACTGCTACATGGTAGATTTCATTAATCCACTGCTAACGCAAAATAACCAAATATAAGACTAGCATGTACCACTTTGAATGACAAGTCCATACAATTATTTTTTTTATTTTCACCCATGTTAGATCTAGCTCTTAAGAGTCCATAATGTGTGTGTTTAGTACACTTTTGAAAAGGGATTTTAAAATTAGTACACTAAATTATTTTAGAAAGATTGTTTAGCTTTGTATGAGGTTGTAAACATGCTTTGACAAAAAAATCACTACATAGGGTTTATGCTCTTTAGAATGACAGGCCAGTTGAGAGATTGTGATAAGACACAACTAGAACAGTGGATCGGTCAAGGACAAAAACAGTTTACCCTGCTGTACAGTGCAACATCTCTCCCGGGGATGTTAACCCTTTCAGAAGATGTTTAGCTACTGGGTATGTTTAACCACGTCCCTGACCCATTTGACGACAGTTGGAACCAATCATGACTTAAACACATTAGTTTTTAATAATAGAGACTGGCAGGAAAAAACTCCACCTGTTTGTGTCTGTTATGTCGATAAGCAATTGTTTCCATTGTGACACATATATGGATTTTGGAAGGTTGGATTACTATACAAAAATCTTAAGTCAGTTTTTCAAAAACTGTTTCGAGTGGAATATTTTATTGAGTCGTGTTATGATTAAAAATTTATGATAGAGTAATGTAATAATATCTGCATCGTTCATTTCACACATTATTGCCATTGAAGGTTTGGCATAATTTTCCAATGAAATGTTTTCTCACTAATTGTTTGTTTCAAGAAGAGAAATCAATTTGGATAAGGGAAATGCTCACACAAAGCTATCTTCCTTTCCCAAGTTGTTTTCTCATAAGGGCATGTGAAAATTATTTTTAAAAGAAAGAGATAACGCTTTAAGCAAGAATTTTTTTAATATTTTTTTTTTCAGAACAATTTTATAAACAATGAAATCTTTTATAGACGTTTTATCATGATACTTTCCTTTTGGTAATCTCAGATAACACTCTTTACTAAAATAAACAGTCAATTGTTGTTTTCGTAGCAGAGCTTTATACAGAGATTTCCCATTACTCGCGTTGATTAAAATTAATATTTTCTTTAAAACACAACTCTTTCCGTTTTTGCTTATCCATTTTGAATAACGACATGACATACAGGTCGGTTTTTATATTGAACAAAACCATCATGTATCCTTACGGTAAAATTATTCGCCGTCTTTAATCTTTAGAGTGTGTACCAAACAATAACCATTATCAAAGACTCGATAATATTAGCTAATAATGAATCAAGAATCAAGGGTTAAAAAGAATAACAATGGCCGAAAATATAACACCTAGCAGTCGCTGCAAATACCATTGTCTCAAATACTGTTGTCGTTAATTGTCTTAAATTGGTACACAATGGCTCCGTACACAAACCCGATTGAACCACAACACCCAATCAAGGTGTGAAAATTACTTGTCGTTTGGCGGGTGTCAATTTAGAGCAATTTTGTTGATTGGTACTGATTATCGAGAGAGTGGAATTGGGTCAAGCAACCGTAAAACACATGTCAAATTTTGTTTTTTGGACAAAGAAGACTGGCCGCTGGCTGCATACGAGAGAATAGTGCTAAACACAGACTTTTAAAGAGCAGAAATGAACGGCGGACCTGAACTGGCCACATACGGCAGGTTGGCCGCTTATCTCGTGTGGCCGCGCCCTACCGTAGTCCCTTGAATAACTTTGTGTGTGTGTGAAAATTGTGTACGTTGATTTAAATTAATTTTTTGGTACCGACTAGTGGGAATAGTAATTAATTCTGTTTCGTTAAACATAATTAAACTAAATACGTAATTTGACATCATGCACTGTTTAGTTTTGTTAAGTCACTAAAACTATAAATGCATACAGGAACACATATTTAAATTGCGGTTTGACATAAATTTCAGGTTCATAAACACAGCAAGGGAAAGGTAATCGGTGATATATCAGGTTTGTTTTTCTGTTTTTAAACATTGTTTGGGTTTTTCGCACAATTTTTTTCCACATAGGCAGGCACCCGTACTTTTCCAAATTAGACAACAATTCACTGTAAATAGTGTCATCATTCTAATGTAAAGCACCGTTTTAGTTGCAATGGATATTTTAATTATTCAAATTGTGTGCTACATTTAAATATAATTGTATTCGAAAACAAAAATTGAATTGTTTCTCACATTTATTTATGATTTTATCAATTAAACGCTAATATTGTGATTGTATCATGGTCTTTACATTATAGATTGTATGATAAATAGAACACCATGTTAATATCAGTGGTATATTAATAAATAATCGGATATATATGTTTTGTGAACATAATTTATTAAAAATCAATAGCCGACAACGACCAATTTAGCGTTAAAATTCCTGGGTACGTTTAGTTATTTACCGTACCCAGGGTACATTTAAGTATACTTCTGAGTACCCGGGATACATGTAAGTAGTAGCCGAGGCTACAATGACCAATCGAGCGTTACTAACAGTGTAATGATTATATCTCAATGACTACCTTTTCCTTGTTGTGTTTATGAACCTAAAATTTATGTCAGAAGGGTTAGCATTCGATAGAATTGTTATTATAAAATAGTTTTTTTTATAAATTTTGCGAAAGGGAAGGAAGAACAGAAAATGGAAGTTCATATCGTTGTAACTTTTATTCTTTTAAGCATTGGATTAAAGTTAAAATTGAGGTAAGCGTGTCGTTAATATTAAATTGAGTTTTGTATGACTCCTTCGCTCTCATATAGTATGAAATACGTATCTTGTGTAACGTAATTTCATTTACACTCTGGATTTTAATGACGACACGTCAGACGTGTTACTTTATTTAACAGTAAAATATGTTTTAAAGCATCGAAATAATTCAAAAGTATTTCGGAGTATGTGTTTGTCATGCATAATTTAAACTTCCATGGGAAAAAAATAACTTGCTGCGACAGGATTACGTTTTCCTAAATCGTGTTTTGGGTCAGAATGGTTAGCATCTGATACAAAATAATGTTATTAAAAAATAGTGTGGTTTTAAATAAATTTTGAGAAAGGGAAGGAAAAAAACAGAAAATGGAAGTGCGTATCGTTGTTACTTTATTGTTTTAAGCATTGGATTAAAGTTTAAATTGAGGTAAGCGTGTCTTTAAGTGTAATACTAAATTAAGTTTTGTATGACTCCTGTTAAAGCTGAAATAGTGCCATCGATATAACCTACAGCACTGATTCAGTTGCAATGGATATTTTAATCATCCCAAATGTGTGCTACGTTTTGATTATTTTGTTGCTTTGTTGCTAACGTTTATTTATGATATTTACAATTCAACGCTTATAGTGTGATAAAACAAACTGGCATTATAGAGAACACAATTATTTTATATTAATACTGTAGTAAGCTATGGCAGGACGGGCAGTTGTAGGCGTTGTCGTGTCAAATTACAAATAAACCAACATATATTACGTAACATTTATTTAAAACAACTAAATATTATGAGTTAAACTCAGATGTTATATGCGTATTAAGCAGCTGCATGTAAGTGTACAATTTAGAGGTTCTTGTCCTTTAAATATAAATGATGAGTAAATTCTACATAGTTTCAATGCAATCCGTACAATACATCTGTACCCTGGCCAAGATGTCGATGCGCCAGAGAACTTACGAACATTATGACGTCACTACAACTGACCAATAAACAATAATGATGTCAGCAATTAAAATCCAAGCCAGTTTGGTGGTCAAGATCCCGAACTATTTCGGCATAATTAGAATCCAAGCCAGTTTGATGGTAAAGATCCCAAGCTATTTCAGCACACTTAAAATCCAGGCCAGTTTGGTTGTCAAAATCCCGAGCTATTTTGGCATTATAAAAGTCCAAGCCAGTTTGGGGGTCAAGAACCCGAGCTATTTCGGCATACTTAAAATCCAAGCCAGTTAGGTTGTCAACATCCCAAACTATTTTTACATTATTAAAATCCAAGCCAGTTTGGTGATCAAGACTCCGAGCTTTTTCAGCATAACTAAAATCAATGCCAGTTTGGTGGTCAAGACCCCGAGCTATTTAAGTAAAATTACAATCCAAGCCAGTTTGGTTGTCAAAACCCTTAAGCTATTTCAGCATAATGAAATCAAAACCAATACGGCGGTCATGACCCCGAGCTATTTCAGCATAAATAAAATCCAAGCCATTTTGGTGGTCAAGACCCCGAGATATTTCAGCATAATTAAAATCCAAGTCAGTTAAGTGGTCAAGACCCCCAGCCATTTCAGCATAATTAAAATCCCAGCCAGTTTGGTGGTCAAGGCCCTGAGCTATTTCATCATTATGAAAATCAAAGCCAGTTTGGTGGTGCAGACCCCGAGCTATTTCAGAAAAATATAATCCAAGCCGGTTTGGTGGTCGAGACCCCGAGCTATTTCAGCATAATTAAAAATGTTCGTTCCCAATTTTTTTCGTACCTATTTCTTTTTCTTACACAAATTTTTTATTCATACCCAAATTTTTGTTTTCGCACCAATTTTTGTTTGGCATAATTTTTTTCGTACCCAATTTTTTTCTTGCCGAAAATTGTCGTACCCACATTTATTTTCGTACCCACATTTTTCACAACTTCATTCCATCACGCGAAACCCTTAAGGTGTCGTAACTCTAGTAGAATTACACATATTATAATTAACAAAAGCATTTGTTGCATATTATACTTAATATATCTATCTTTTACACCTGACCCGATAAAGTGGGATTATTCTTGAATATTAACTGTTTTGTTTATTCTGTTTCAGTGCAAATTATTTTAAAAGAATGATACGTTTTCTTGTTACGGAAACACCAGACAGTTATATTTTTATGGAGTGAACATATAAGAAACAGGCTAATTGAAACATGTATTCATTCGAGAATAACTGAGATGTGAGATGACATTTAAATATAAACTTACATGGTTTTATATCCGTTATGCGATACTATACACAATGTAAAAAATAAGGAATATCAATACGATATAAGTTTCATTAACTAACGACTCCTTTACACGGCACACACTAATGGATCACTAGATCGGTTGCGGTGATCGCTCTGCGTCATGGATAACAGCAACACATATCAATTACCAAAGCAACGCCTTAAAATAATTATGAAATGTGTTGATTTATGCATCAGCCTCAGCGCGTTTTGCGAAAGTAAGATTTGTCATTTTGAAAGTGTTGTTTTACATTGAAATTAACAATATGTTCTTTAAAACAAATAACGTTGCTGGCTGTATCGTTTGTATTGCTCGCGAACAGTATCATGCCATTGACCTATACGAATGAGTATAATAAGGATACACATGTTTCGATGCATACTAAAATTATTATATTACGTAATAAACTCGAGTTTCATCCATGAAAGAGAATTCAACAGAAAACGCTTGGTTAAATAGACTTGTCTAATCATGTTTTCCCAGTTAGTAATTAATAATAATTATATACGCTTAGGGCACAACACTATAATATAAAATAAGCATTCAAACAATAATTAAAGTTAAATATTTGTAATCCATTTGACTGTTTGATACTCTTGTTCTAAATCATGTAAACAAACCATCAACATAACCTGTAATTTGAAAGACAATGAAGTTAACATACCACTCTGTCTTAATACACTGATCAAGTTTAGAGTTCAATCAATATACAATTTGAAATATATAATCATGTCGGTTCTATGTACAAATAAAAACTCTATCAAGTGTGTCCGTGTGTGAAATGAATAATTAGCCCTGTTTTGTAATATGTATTTAAATCGGTTAAGCCACACTTTAAATTGCGATTGAAACAACCTTTTTATGAGTGTTCATCCTCATGTATATGCAGTCATTACAACTTTTAAAAGCTCAGCGGTATTCTTTTAAAAAAAAACAACCTTATCGCGAGTCGCAAAGGAAAGTGGGAGTGTAACACTTTGCGTATATTTAATTAATGGCTTTAGCCGGCGACATTTGACACAACAGATGTGATAGTGTTTATAATGTTAATGGAGATATATCGTAAAAATGAACATCTTAAACCCAAGGCGAACAGTAAAATGTGCATCCCTCTATCAAATGGCATTACACTACATAACATGTAAATACAATCTACGCTTATACATTATAGTGGCAATGTCAAAAGAAGTTGAAAAGTTGTACTTACATATCACACGAAGACATACACTTATATGTTTTGTGAAAATATTTTAAGGCATAACAAATCTATACTTTTATTATCATGTGTAAATTAAGGTGTTGAACGGGTATATGGTTTACAATATTAATCAACCGTCATTCTTACAGTAAGCGTAAGTACCACTATTAGTAAGTTATTAGTAATTTAACTAAAACATCAATTTCAGCTAAACACCTTTGGTTTCTTACAATAATTTAAAGCGTATCAAACGACATCAAATATCACCCAAATTAATTGATGATGTACGAAACTTACTTGTTTAATGGAAGAGGGTAACATTACATTTGTAAAATAAACTACACTGGCACAAACTCGCTTAAAGTAAACCAATATTTAACTCCCACATGAAACGTTCGGCGGTTATAAACCAGCATATTAAAGCAAGTGCGATATTGTTTTCAATTTTAAGAGCAATCAATAGCAGTTGTAAATCTCTAATCGATACAGGCTCACGGTAGCTAGCATCAGACGCAATGTGCACACTTGCATGTCACATTGGGATGCTGGTATTCGTTGCGCTATATTGATAGTTTAATAACAAAGAAACATGTATTCAGCTTTTAATAAGTTGGTATAGACTCGTTGATGAGTTTCAAATGCAAATGCTATGAAAATGTGTCAACTGGTATGTGTCTGTCATCATGCGAAGTTTGTGTCTTTTGTTTATACATTCCACAAACTAAATAGTTGTGTTGTCACGTGTTGAATAACACATCACCTGCAACTACAACCCGATTCCAGTTTTATAGAAATAATGAATGAACTGTTGTGCGTCAACACTTGTTAACAATCAACTATAAACCTTTCGCATCAAAAAATCTAAACGAAAAAATACAATACCTAAATAAAGACAACACACACACTGTATTATTTACTTCGCCTTTGTTACGATAAAAATGCATATATAATGTATATTTCTAAAGATAACATTTACTATGTAGGAAAGATAGAAATATTTTGCTGATCAAGTATAAGGTATGTTCTTTATGAGCACGTCTAATCAAATCGGCCATAGAGACAATGGACCCTAGTGTCATTTGCAGAATATCAATAATACTTAATGCCTCTATATATGGAAGTGCCATGAACAATTCATCCTGACGATATACATTTTAATTTAATCCAATGGAACAAAAGTAACTGTTTTCTAGCCAATTTTAGTTTATCAGTCTTGTATTAATGTAGATACATGTACTAGGACATGCTTTTTACTTCATTAATCAGATTTGTCTATATTTTTTATAAACTCGAAATATATTTAAGTAAACCATATATTGTATGTTGTATGTTTTTCAGTAAACACATTTAATGGTATAGTTCAAAATGCATAAAGCAGGTTACACGTCCCTTTAAGTTATTTCATGGCATACATAACGACCTTAAAAGTCTTACTTTATGTCATCAACTTCGACACATGCAAACAGTTAAATAACAAACATCCATATATCACTAGATCGACAACGTTGATCACTGTTCTTGATCTAACGGCAATTAATTTAAAATGACAAACAACGCCCGAATCTATAAAAAAAATCATAAGTGGCTTGCAATAAGGAATGATTTCTACNATCAGTCGGGGATCTTGCCCGATTGGGAAAGTTGGGGAATCCCCTTTTGACTTGCCCGATCGGGAAATATTGATTGAAAAATTGCCCGATCAGGCAAGAAAACAACCATTTTGTATATACCTTGGCAAAACGTGTCCGGGCATCACACAACTCACCCAAGGAACAACTTAAATAACTGAATCCAATCTTAAAACAATTATCTTAAATTTGACCGTCACGTTTTTTTTAAATGTCGTTGTTCGTCAGATATTCAAGCCCAAAGTTGTGCAACTTTTAGCATCTATCAACATTTTACGCACTTGCCTGATTTGAACACAAACTTGCCAGAAGGAGCAAGTCGTCGAAGTTACATTATGTAATCACTTGCCCGTTTTGAATTTGAATTTCCCGAACGAGCAATAGAATGCGCTCTGTTTTCCATGTGGATTGGTGTAAAGTGTTCAGGCATGACATAAAACATCCAAGATACACATTGAACAAATGAATTCAATCTTAAAATATTTATCTTACATTTGTTTTGGAAATGAACTATTGTTTTATAAAGATATACCGATTATATGTCCCTGATTCAATAAACCCAGTGCTTACAAATGATAGTCATTGTGCAATTTCCTGTACTTATCAACTTTCTGATATTCTATGTACAGACTCGAATTGTTTTCAGATATCTCTTTATATGAAAGATTCTTTGAAATACAAATAAGCAAATATCTATTGTTTCAGTATTGCTTCTGGTAACCCAAGACCAAGCTCGTATCCATGGCCAGATACAAGTGCCCAAGGGGGAGGCATCATTCAGCCTGTCCAATACAAGATATCAGCACCTGCCAGCTTAACAGATAGAATAAAATATATCCTAATGTGCTCAGCGTCTGATGAACAGGACATTCTCAATGAAATGAATGTACACGTAAGTTTTTCTATGCTATTATCTAGAAATTCCGAACAAGTAAATAAAAGCATTATTAAACGTACATTATAAGAGTCACATTATCTGGAATTCAACAATTTATAAACAGTATTGTGTCACTGAATTTCAGGTCGAGTATGATGGTGAAAGGACACCCCCAATGATCATATCAAAGGATGATGGCACGCAAGACACACCGAACTACAAGTTAACTAAACCCTAAGCTATAATTTTATAACACATGAATAATAAATACCAGAAAATCTCACCTTGTATGTTCACTTGATGTTCCATGATTTCTGCCATATTCTCACAAACTTGCTCGTCCAGGAAAGTAGATTTCAAAACGGGTAAGTTGGTCAAACAGTGCATACTAGATGGCTTGCTCCTTCGGGCAAGTTTGATTCCAAAACGGGAAAGTGCACACAATGTTAATAAATACTTAAATCGTTCAACTTTGAGTTTGAAAATCTGAAAAACAACGGTGCTTTATGAAAATCGCAACGGTCAAATGTAAGATAATTATTTTAAGATTGAAATCGAGCAATTTTTCAATCAATATTTCCCGATCGGGCAAGTCAAAAGGGGATTCCCCAACTTTCCCAATCGGGCAAGATCTCCGACTGTTTATTATTGCTTGATTTTATGATATTTCTCAAACTGAAATCTACAATTAAATTACAAACGGCATTGTGTAGTATTAGTAAATTCACGGTACATCCGTGTAACACTACATAAAAAACTCATGAACCCTGTTGAAAGCAGTAATTTTAGAGTACTTTTTGACAAAAGAATGCGCGACGGATCGCATATATTGAATGACATAAGTACAATACATTGTTGTATGTGCACTCGTATTTTGTATCCTACTGTCGAGGCAAAGTGTCCTAATTGGGCAACCACTATTGTAATTGAACATCGTTAACAATCAAAATGTAAGTGTTTTTCCGCAAAACGTTACGATACTGTTGCCCCGGATTGCATCTAATCAGATTGCAGTTTAAACTGCCTTTGCTTTCCAATCACTATTCCAAGGCGATGACCCCACTTCTAGTCATTTTGTTTAATTGTTGTGTTTTTGTGTATCCTATCTATTACCTTTGTTGTGTTCCATACCGTTTGGTTCCTTTTTCGTTTATAAAGAACAACATGCTAATATTAGGTTTATCCACTGCTGGTGCAGATGAAGTTTACCCTTGTAAAAACATATTTATCTTGGTTTATTTTCATTGTAAGCGATTTTTTTAAATTGCAGAATTAACCCCCAAAACGACGAGAAGCAAACAATTTAAAAGTATCTCGTTTTCGATAATAATATTAAAGAACTGACCGCATCTTTGTAGGATGAGCCATGTTAAATAGTACAAAGCAGTATAATGTTGGTTCATATAGATGAGTCATGTTAAATAGTATAATGTTGGCTCATACATGATATGTCATGTTAAATAGTACAAAGCAGTATAATGTTGGCTCATATAGGATATGTCATGTTAAATAGTACAACGCAGTATAATTTTGGCTCATATAGGATATGTCATGCTAAATAGTACAAAGAAGTATAATGTTGACTCATATAGGATATGTCATGTTAAATAGTACAAAGCAGTATAATGTTGACTCATATAGGATATGTCATGTTAAATAGTACAAAGCAGTATAATGTTGGCTCATATAGGATATGTTATGTTAAATAGTACAAAGCAGTATAAGGTTGGCTCATATAGGATATGTCATGTTAAATAGAACAAAGCAGTATAATGTTGGCTCATATAGGATATGTCATGCTAAATAGTACAAAGCAGTATAATGTTGGCTCATATAGGATATGACATGTTAAATAGTACAAAGCAGTATAATGTTGGCTCATATAGGATATGTCATGTTAAATAGTACAAAGCAGTATAATGTTGGCTCATATAGATGAGCCATGTTAAATTGTACAAAGCAGTATAATGTTGGCTCATATAGGATATGTCATGTTAAAAAGTACAAAGCAGTATAATGTTGGCTCATATAGGATATGTCATGTTAAATAGTACAACGCAGTATAATGTTGGCTCATATAGGATATGTCATGTTAAATAGTAAAACGCAGTATAATGTTGGCTCATATACAACTGTGGTTGAGACCAACCCTTGTGATTTGGGCTTAATTTAAATATCCGTCCAGTGAGCATGTAAATGTATCCAATTAACTTCTGTAAATCAACTATGAAAATGCATACTAACTAACCATATCAATCATAGTTTGTGTTCCGACTTAGTTCAATATATAGAGAATACCGAGCCATTGTATATGTCTCTTAAAATAAATATAAACTGTTCCAAAAACGTTACATTACTTTTAGGTTTACATGCTATTGATATTACATTATCTGTAACTATAACGAGACGTCTGTTTTATCGAAATCATGCGGGAACTGTAGGCGTATTGATTGATTGATTGATTTTGATTCAGGTTTAAAACACATAATATACAAGTTATCGTCAAATTTACAAAACAATTATTACTTTAAAGAATTTGTGAAATTGCTGCTGATCAAAGCCTATGGTCTAAAAACTGCCATAAAAATAATATGAAATAAGATTTCACCATGAAAAGGAACACACAAGTGCGACAAAATAAAAAAGTCTTAAGAAGGCGTATCACCTCAAATAAGACTTGAAGGGAACAGATCAGCAACTACCTCACACTTAAAATATGATTTAAAGTTACTCAAATGGTATTTAACATATTACTTAAATATCACAGTTAAACATGTATGTCACATATATTTACTATCACATACTTTCAGCATAGACTAGTAATTAGATATATTATAGAAACAAGTTCGCAACTTTGGGAAACTTAGTATGTAGAATGAAATAACTTGGATAATATAGTGTAAAAACCTAGGATTGCCCATGAAAGCCCGAAAGCTCATTTCCAATAGGGTCCTGTTAGATTATACTAACTATAATATAATCCTATGTGAAAGTTACATAAAATGAAAAATAAGTCCCTGATGATAATTGGGTATACATGTAAGTTGTAACAATCATGTTTCTATAATATATTATATTTTATGTTTGCCATGATGACTAGATAACACATATTCTAATTAGTACAATTTAAGTGATTTAGCTTAGCACAATAGATGTTCCTTAACAGCTAAGTTGAACTCATGTTTATTATCAATTTTCTTTATTGTATCTGGCAAAGCATTCCAATCACTAATTACACTGTAGTAAAATGTAATATTTCCTTTACCATAGCATTTGGGCACTCAAAATTTGTATGTATTTGCCCTTTTTGCATATGAATGAGTATCATTAACATAGTTTTTTTTTTTAATTTCAAGTATGATGGACACATGCCTTTAACAATTTCAAATACATTGTTCAGTCTTAATTGCTTATTTCTATTCTCAACATTTAGCAATGACATATCTGACAGGATCCATGGATAAGTACTATCTCTAGGACCCATTCATAAATAAATCTAACAATTTTATTTTGACATATCTGTAATTTGTCTGTTATACCTTTATTTAAACTTGGATACCAAGAGGACCAAGCATAATCAATGTGACATTGAATCAAGNTTCCAATCACTAATTACACTGTAGTAAAATGTAATATTTCCTTTACCATAGCATTTAGGCAGTCTAAAATTGTATGTATTTGCCCTTGTTGCATATGAATGAGTATCTTTAACATAGTTTTGTTTTTATTATTTCAAGTATGATGGACACATGTCTTTAACAAGTTCAAATACATTGTTCAGTCTTAATTGCTTATTTCTATTCTCAACATTTAGCAATGACATATCTGACAGGATCCATTGATTAATACTATCTCTAGGACCCATTCATAAATAAATCTAACAATTTTATTTTGACATATCTGTAATTTGTCTTTTATACCTTTATTTAAACATGGATACCAAGAGGAACAAGCATAATCAATGTGACATTGAATCAACGCAGAACTTAAGTATTTTCTAGTTCTTGTATCTAAAGACTCTGCATTTCTATACATAAATTTAAGACGAGAGTTTTCTTTACTAACAATGTTGTTTACAATATTTTCACCAGATAATGTGTTATCAATACTAACAGACAGATATTTCACAGCAGTCGTGGGTTCGATTGTTTGCCCATTATATTCAATTAAAAGAAATCAGTTGTTTTAACTTTCTCTTTGATCCATAAACAATACATTCAGTCTTCCCAAAATGTAGGGATAATTTATTGTCAACTAACCAGTCTGAACAAGATGTACATATATCTTAGCACGCCTATGTAAACGATCAGTATACACCTGTGACAAACTATATTACCATTTGTGTTTATTTTGCATCAATTTAACCACAGAAGGAAAATACGTACAACAGTTGACAGCCACCCAAGATAAATTACAATTCAGCTAAAGCGCACAGTGTTGTATATTATATAACGTCAAGTGTTCTTAAGTAATAAAAACTTACTTTCTAGTTTAACTGCTAATCGGGATTTGTAAATGTTTTATTATAAAATTTGGATGAAACATTGCCTAATGAACCATTCATACAGTGTATTGCAAACATAACAAGTGTTCTGTATAGTGTTCTTTAGTTGATTGGATCTACTTCAACATACATAAATACATATATGTTTAAAAGCTGCGCTGTACATTAGTATTGTTTTATACACACCGTTTAAGTATTACGTAATTCAACAACTGCTTGTATTTTTTCCAGCATGTATATCAGCATTTTATAAACAATAATATTTCAACTCACTTTTCAAATAGAAGTTCTCAAAGCCTACTGCTTTGTTTAAAGTCCGTCGTGTATCACTTTGCTTTAATATCGTTAATAGCAAATATACTCACACCATAAACGCAAGCTCTAATGTGTTATGGGTGCGAAGTAAACGCCATGGTCATACAATTAATGACAAATCACTGTAAGGTCTGCAAAGTTTGTTCGCCTAAGGTTTCTAATTTGAACGTCGTTTGGTTAGTGTTAATGTTGCTGTCATAATAAATAATTCTCATTTCCCCGCTGCGTTACCAATTTACTGTAATTTTGATATTAAAAAAACCTGATTGAAACCGCAATAGCAACACCAGCATATCCGTGGTTAAACCTCTGTGTCTGCTGCTTCAACTTTACGTATACTCCCACTACTTCAAGTGCGGCTGCTGCTGCTGATGATGATGTTACTTATGCTACTTTGCGTCTGGTGCAGCTAAGGCATTCGGAGAATAAACACAAAACGGCACGTTTACCATCGTTTGCTCACATAGCAAATTTTAGCACGCTCGCTTGATGTCCTTTTATTAACTCTGATGGTAGATTTAAATAACTCTAAACTATACGTTTTATACTCACTCATGTAATTTCATTTAAATACAGATTCAAACGTTTAAATACAAAGTTTTGATTTGGAAAGAAGAATTTATTCAGACTGAACAGCGGTATTAAAATGAAGAACAGGATATTCACTCGCGAGTATTGAACCTTGCATATATTTAACGAGTCATTAACCTCCATAACCAACATGTGATAATGCTGATGAATTCGGGTTAATGAATCGTGTTAAAACATAGTGGCAAATAACGAAGACAGTGTTATATTTATTCTAAAAACTATCGATTTTACATGGCAATGGAATGTGCTTGGGTTACAACAAAACATTCTCAAAATATAGATATACCTTTTGTCCGAGTTTAATAAAATCTCCACGAACGAGATTTAGTAGACATGATACCACTATTTCTTTAGTAAACCGAAGGTGAAAGTATATTGACATTTTAGTATAAACGGGTTTAATACTTTTTCAAGCAGTGACAAATAACATAATATAAAATTATTTCCTATATTAATTCTGATAGAGTAAACACATTCATATAAATAATTTAAGTGTGTGACACAGACACAGCGGAACTTCTATTGACACAATCGCTCAAGTCTGTTAGGTTGTATGTAGCCTTTTTATCGGAAAATCACAACAACAACAGCCGATCGACTTTATTATCAGGTTAGAAGTGTTATTATTTACAAATAATACGAAAATTGAAAACAGCGAATTCTGCTTACGTTTACAATTATGGCTAGCACCACATGCTAGCGATAATACACACCATTTTATGGAAAGTGTACTAATACGCGGATATGTTAGATGATAATGGAAAACAAAAGTACAAGTAAATGGTGAATTGACATAATTTTCCAAAATTGAGAATCATAAAATCACGTCTTTGTTATTGATATCTTATTATTACGGATTAATCTGATCTCGAAGGTGCGTTGGTTGTTTTTTAACACAATAATTTATAGTGTACGAGTATTATTGTTCTGGTATTTGACCACACCATCAATATATTGAAATTTGGAGTAATATGTTAATTATTAATGGAATACTAATAAATACCTCAAGTCCATTGTTGCATTTGGTCATATAAATACACGATGGCATACATTTTAAGTAAATTAATTTCAAACATGGATGGCATCATATCGTACCTAATCATTTATAAATTGGTCTTTACTTTCAAGGTATGTAGAGGGCAGAGCTTTTTGAGGTTTAAGCTATGTATTCTTTTTCAGTTTGGCATCAATATTCCGGGTTAAAAGAGGCAATCTTTGTGAACAAGTAAATTATTGTGGATTTGTTTGTAAAACCTACTATTTTAAACACACGGATACACAATCCGTGTATTCATAAACACTATTTTATGATCAGATATTCGGCAGATAAGGTGAATACAATACTTCTTTGTCGCGATATATCGATCGGGTGTGTAAAACGAGAACAGGGTAGTACGGCGAGATAGCCTTGCCGATTGTAGCCAAGTATAGCGGTTAAACGTATCCAATATTGAATAGACTTGCTCACGTAGTTTTGAAGATATTAAAATAGGTCATTTACTGTCTAAATAAGCTTGACAGATGTAAGAAACTAAGTATGCAATAACGGCAAAACAAATTTAAACACAAAGAGACAAACAGTTGTTTCTTCTGTTAATTGGTCACAGAATTGTATATATGCCGATTAATTGTTATACTGCGAAATGTACACTATGTGTTACTCTGCTGTGCTATAAGATTGAATAAGGCCTTTATTTCCTGCGATGATTATATGTATCGGAATAATTAGATTCCAATTGAATTGCTTAAATGTGCCTGTTTACGGATTCAAAGTTACAAATATGGTTTAAAGCCACACACATTATTTGGCATAGTAAATTTAAGTATAAATAAAAAACATATTTTATCTATGCCAATTAGAATATAGCTGGTGGTAACGAGGTAGACATCCGTCTTTTTTGGCTTTAAAACTTAAAAATAATCGCGTTTGTCGAAATGGACGTATACGTCTAGAAATCCTAATTTCGGTTTTAAAAGTCGTACCGTATGAACAATAATATATTTCTTGCTAACTAGGCTATAGATTTAATTTTATATATGTCAATTAGAATATGTCTGTTGGTAACAAGGTAGAAATCCGTCTTTTTTGCGCTTTAAAACTTAAAAATAATCGCGTTTGTTGAAATGGACATAAATATAGAAATCCTACTTTCGGTTTTAACAGCGGTAATTCCCAGTTGAAAAATAATAAATTACTTGCTGACTAGGTTATATATTTAATGAAAATTTTGCATACTTTCAAATTGCATCTATATGTATTGGTTCATTGCCACAAATAAAGGACCCCAGAGGTGTGTATGATAAAACTGCAATACTGCTGCAGCTTCTGGAGTTTCACTTCTTCATATTGATTAACATGTACGTCATTTCAAGGTGTGTGGCTTTAATGCATACCAATAACGCATGCATACGTTTTGAGATTATTATTTACAAAATGCTGGTCAAATAATGTTAGAGAAAACATATTATTTAACTAAACTAATATAACTATGTATGAATAATTGTACTGATTGTATGTTGTGATTAAAATGTTGTAGTCATTCACAGAAAAAATGTATTAATATTTATTCTACATAATTGACACGATTACTAAATGGCATTTTCAATGCTGTAATGCGCGGGTTGGAAAGTAGATTATAATTTTACGAGTATGTGTTTCTTTTAGGAAAATGATAAAATACAAATGAAATATTCTCATTTAAACAAGCATTTATCGAGCATGTATTAACTACTATCATCGTGTAAAAGCTTAAATAAAGGAGGGGGGGGGCAGTTTGTTGGTCAATTGATGCACATGTATTTAACATGTTTCTATTAGCAAAACGTATACATTTTACTCCTTGCATCTAACATTAAAACATTATTGGGATATGACACAAATAAGCCAAAATGTAATGATTGATGGTTGGTTAGTCTTATTTTATGAATGAATAATTTAGTTAGTTGTGCTGTCCACATTGTGTGCCATGACCTCATTGTATTGAGGTTATTCTGAAATTACTGAGAAATAAAAAAATAAATAAACATCGGATGATGCGTCGCGAATTCAAATTGCCTGCAGAACCAATTTCACAAATTTCAAGACGTTGAATCGCGTAAAGAATAAACCTTAATCATACTTATAAGGAACTGAGTCTAATTTAGCAAAAATGTTCATCATCTTTTAAGAAAAAGTGTCGCGAATAATATTTAGGTCCCGTATTAAAGACAATAGTCGCACTTGAAAGTTGATATATCTTATTTATAATAAACATGTGTAAATAATTCGTGCTCGGAACAAATTTTTATTCTACACGCAATGACTTTAACCTTTTTTTAAACTTTTCGAAGGGAAACAAAAGTATATCACAAATCGGGCTGTGACCTGCGTAGATTCATGAGGGTATGCAACTAGTTCAAATGAGCATATGTGTTTCATGTCCAAACCACAACATTCTTACGAATTGGGACAGAGACTAAAAAAAATCTTAGAACAACTGTTAATCATGACCAGTTTTATACTGCCATCAAATAATATCATCTGTTTTCTGTTGAACATCTACTGGTGCTTTATTGTTTGCCTTTAGCGTGTCACAGAGTCTGTCAGAATAAGCACGAAGTCGACTTGGGTTAGCGAAATAATGTTTCTGGTGTAAGGTCAATGACACAATGAAGACTTAATGTTTGTGGAACAGTAAAATCTATTCGTGTCGGATCTTCAGCTGTTTTGTGCACGATACACTTTTTAAATAAATAGTTACAAATGATAATCAAGAGAAATTTGCCACGTGCAACAATTGTATCACCCTCTAAAAAGACAAAGTCACAGTGGACACATTTGAAATGTATATATATTTATGTAGTTTTTCGTAAACACATTTAAGCAACACAATACAAACATGCATATGACTTTCGACAAAATATACCAACCACGTAGATATTGCTACATATAGCCTTATATCAAAACTGCAAATAAATGGAAACAAAAGCTCGAGGCTTATGCTATTTCTCTCTTGTGTTGATTAAATCTAATCGATGATAATCATAGCAAGATGAAGGAAAGTCAANGTCAAAGTTATTTCATGGCATACATAACGACCTTAAAATTCTTACTTTATTTCATCAACTTCGACACATGCAAACAGTTAAATAACAAACACCAATATATCACTGCATCGACAACGTTGATCACTGTTCTTGATCTAACGGCAATTAATTAAAAATAACAAGCAACGCCCGAATCTATAAAAACAATCATAAGTGGCTTGCAATAAGGGATGATTTCTACACAATTTATACAGCAAGATTGTATTTAGTTTGATGTATCTTTTTACATCTATTAGAAAATAAACTTTAAACAATCTGAAATCTACAATTAAATTACAAACGGCATTGTGTAGTATTTAATAAATTCACTGTACATCCGTGTAACACTACATAAAAAACACACGGACCCTGTTGAAAGCAGTAGTTTTAGAGTACTTTTTGACAAAAGAATACGCTGCGGATCACATATATTGAATGACATAGGTACAATACATTGTTGTATGTGCACCCGTATTTTGTATCCTACTGTCGAGGCAAAGTGTCCTTATTGTGCAACCACTATTGAAATTGAACATCGTTAACAATCAAAATATATGTGTTTTTCCGCAAAACGTTACGATACTGTTGCCCCGGATTGCATCTAACCAGATTACAGTTTAAACTGCCTTTGCTTTTCAATCACTATTCCAAGGCGATGACCTCACTTCTATTCATGTTGTTTAATTGTTGTGTTTTTATGTATCCTATCTATTACCTGTGTTGTGTTCCATACCGTTTGGTTCCTTTTTCGTTTATAAAGAATCCACTGTATAATGTTGGCTCATATAACTGTGGTTGAGACCAACCCTTGTGATTTGGGCTTAATTTAAATATCCGCTCAGTGAGCATTTAAATGTATCCAATTAACTTCTGTAAATCAACTATGAAAATGCATAATAACTAACCATACCAATCATAGTTCGTGTTCCGACTTAGTTCAATATATAGAGAATTCCGAGCCATTGTATATGTCTCTTAAAATAAATATAAACTGTTCCAAAAACGTTACATTAATTTTCGGTGTACATGTTATTGATATTACATTACCTGTAACTATAACGAGACGTCTGTTTGATCGAAATCATGCGGGAACTGTAGGCGTATTGATGTACATATATCTTAGCATGCCTATGTAAACGATCATTATACACCTGTGACAAACTATATTACCGTTTTTGTATATTTTGCATCAATTTAACAACAGAATGAAAATACGTACAACAGTTGACAGACAATCAAGATTAATTGCAATTCAGCTAAAGCGCACAGTGTTTTTTTAATAAATATAATGCCAAGTGTTCTTACGTTACAAAAACTTACTTTCTAGTTTAACTGCTAATCGACTTGAACATACATAAATACATATATGTTTAAAAGCTGCGCTGTACAGTAGTATTGTTTTATACACACCGTTTAAGTATTAATTCAACAACTGATTTTTTTCCAGCACGTATAAAAGCATTTTATAAACAATAATATTTCAACTCACTTTTCAACGAGAAGTTACCAAAGCCTAATGCTTTGTTTAAAGCCCGTCGTGTCCGTGTATCACTTCGCTTTTATATCGTTAATAGCAAATATACTCACACCATAAACGCAAGCTCTAATGTGTTATGGGTGCGAAGTAAACTCCATAGTCATACAATTTATGACAAATCACTGTAAGGTCTGCAAAGTTTGTTTGCCTTAGGTATCCAATTTGAACGTCGTTTGGTTAGTGTTCATGTTGCTGTCATAATAAATAATTATCATTTCCCCGCTGCGTTACAAATTTACTGTAATTTTGATTTCAAACACACCTGATTGAAACCGCAATATCAACACTAGCATATCCGTGGTTAAACCTCTGTGTCTGCTGCTTCAACTTTACGTATAAATCCACTACTTCAAGTGCTGCTGCTGATGATAAGGCTGTTCCTTATGCTACTTTGCGTCTAGTGCAGCTAGGGCATTCGGAGAATAAACACAAAACGGCACGTTTACCCTCGTTTGCTCACATAGCAAATTTTAGCACGCTTGCTTGATGTCATTTTATTAACTCTGATGGTATATTTAAATAACTCTTACCTATACGTTTAATATTCACTCATTAAATTTCATTTAAATACAGATTCAAACGTTTAAATACAAAGTTTTGATTTGGAAAGCAGAATATATTAAGACTGTACAGCGGTATTAAAATGAAGAACAGGATTTATTCGGGCAGTATATTCACTGTCGAGTATTGAACCTTGCATATATTTAACGAGTCATTAGCCTCCATTACCAACATGTGCTAATGCTGATGAATTCGGGTTAATGAATCATGTTAAAACATAGTGGCGAAAAACGAAGACAGTGTTATATTCATTCTAAAAAACATCGATTGTACATGCCAATGGAATGTGCTTGGGTTAACTTATCATTATCAACCACTCTTTTTTCTATAAATAAGGAATAGATCAAATAAACCTATACTGGAAACATACCATATACGTACGACATTCGTATGTTATTCAAAGAGCGTTTCAATATCGGTAACGTTTATAAACATTTCAATTTTAGAATCATCCCATGTACATACATTTATTAAATGATCAGATCGGTTCGCGTGTTCTTTAATGTAACTTGATCATATATGGTGATTGTTGTGTTAGTGCAAGTAATACAAAATGTAAAACAATAACGAAAAATTATGTAAAGTTGAGAATGGAACTTAAAATGTATGTTCTAATTCAATTTGTGACATAAACAGTCTAATGTATAATGTTTTAATTACATGTTGCAATATTTTATCTACATAGTATGGTATATAAAATGTGAAATTCTATTAGAACTATACTTAAATAGAGTTCACTAGAAATGACGTAGTATTCGTCTGTACGGATACATCATTTATTCTAGAAACAAACAGTAAAATGCCAAAAATAGTATATTTAACACATCGAAAGAAATCCGTAATTTCGAAAGTGAATGTTTGCATGAAATATAATGTTTTTTCCATTTAAATACAATCTAATTAGTAAGCACAATAGTGGTTCCGTAAGCAAGTATTTCATTAGAACGTATTCATATTCATATGAAAGGTAAACAAATAAAGTGACTAACATTCCCCTTCTCGATTATTAAACACATTTGGAAGTTATTTATCGCGTATGAATATTTAACCTTAATGATTTACCCATCCGTAATTTAATACTTATTGTTCCACTGGATTTAATAACATGTATTGTGTTAGTTTATTACATATTTTAATTTATGAAAAGTAATTTAAAACATAGATTTCAGACTTAAAAACAGTTTTTCTTAACTGCTTATACTAATACATATTTAATGTGCATACATGTCAAAACATATACATTTTCAAAATAGAATAACACATATTTTATCTAAACATTACTTTTGTTGCACACACGGTTTCCTGCGCATATTTATTTTATTGTTATACAATATAGCTCTAATAAAACATCCAGACAGTTATATTTCATCATGTGAACCTAAAACAATCCCATCTCACCATGTTTAAATACGACATTTCACTATATACTTACAAGAAGTTCTATCCGTTATGCGACACAAAGTACAAATTAAGGAATATTAATACGATATAAGTTCATTTCATTAACTGACGACTCATTTACACGGCACACACTAATGGATCACTTTATCGGTTGCGGTGATCGCTCTGCTTCATGTTTAACAGCAATACATATCAATTACCAAAGCAACGCCCTTAAACATTAATTTACACATGAATTAATTGCATTTTTAGATAAGCCTTAGCGCATTTTACAAAAGTAAGATTTGTCATGTTTATCGAGTCGATTTACAGTGAAATTTACAATATATTGTTTACAAAACAATTAACGTTGTTGACTGTATCGCTGGTATTTCTAGCCAACATTAACAAGCAATCGACATATATGAAGGAGTGTAGTAAAGATAAATCTGTTTCGATGCATAATACACACATTATTTTGCTTTATATATTCGAGTTATATCAATGAAATGGAATTCAACAGAAAGCACTACGTTAAATAGATTTGTCTTATCTTGTTTTTCCCAGTTAGTTATTAATAATAATTATATGCGCTTAGGCAGAAAATATTATATAAAATATAATTTAATATAAAGTAATCATAACATAAAGGAATAAAGGAATAAAAGTTCAATATTGTTATTCCCTATGAATTTTTATAAATGTTAACGAATCATAAAAAACAGCCTGTAATTTAAGAAACAATGAAACATCAGTTAACATACCACTCTGTCTCAATACACTTATCAAGTTTAGGATCCAATCAATATAAAATGTTAAATACATAATCATGTCAGTATAAGGTAAATATAAAAACTCGTATCAAGTGTGTCGGTGTGTGAAATTAATTTTTTACCCTGTTTTATATGTATTTAAATCGGTTAGCTTCACACTTTGAATTGTGATTGAAACGACCATTTTCTTTCATTCCCATTTATATGCATTACAACTTCGGTTTATTTTTCGTTCACGTTTCGTTATCGATTTTAAAAGCTCAGCGGTTTTCTTTAGAAAGACGTTGGCCCAAATCGCAAAGGAAAGTGGTAGTATTACACTCTCCATATATTTCACGGGTGAATGACTTTAGCCTGCGACATTTGACGCAAACAGATGTGATAGGGTTTATATAGTCAATGGAGATTGATCGTAAAAATGAACCTCATAAGCCGAAGGCAAACAGTGAAATGTGCAACGCTCAATAAATGCCATAACACTTTATCAAATGATAATAAAATCTACGCTGAAATGTGAAATAAAATTACATTGTCATATAAACAATTGTGTAGTTGTACTTACAAATCATTCATACAAAAACATACACGTATATGTTTTGTGAAAATATGTAGGAATAAACTATATTACTTTTATTATCATTTGTTTATTGAGGTTTTGAAATCGGATATATAATTTACAATTAAAATTAATCAACCGTCATTCAAACAGTCAATTGTAGGACCCACTATTCGTAAAGCATTAGTAATTTAGTTAAATAATCAATTCAGCTAAACAAACTAGGCATCTTACACTAATTAAAAACGTATCAAACGACAACAAATATCACCGAATTAATTAATGGTGCACGTAACATACTTGTTTAATTGAGGAGGGTAACATTAAATTTGTTAAAAACTAGACTGGCACAAACTCGCTTTAATCAAACCAATATATCAATGGCAGCTTTAAATCTGTTATCGTTCATGCACACTGTCACTATGGCAACTACCACCAGTCGCATTAAGTACACTTGCATGACGCACTGGAATGCTGGTATTCGTAGTGCATACATTGCTAATTTAATGACGAAGACTCATGATACAATGATAATGTATACAATAAAACACTGCAACAAGACATAATTTACATTAAAAATAAAACATTCTCAAAATATATATATACCTTTTGTCAGAGTTTAATAAAATCTACACGAACGAGATTAAGTAGACATGATACCACTATTTCTTTAGTAAACCGAAGGTGAAAGTATATTGACATTTTAGTATAAACGGGTTGAATACTTTTCAAGCTGTGACAAATAACATAATATAAAATTATTTCCTATATTAATTCTGATAGAGTAAACACATTTCTATAAATAATTTAAGTGTGTGACACAGACACAGCGGAACTTCTATTGACACAACCGCTCAAGTCTGTTAGGTTGTATGTAGCCTTTTTATCGGAAAATCACAACAACAGCCGATCGACTTTAGTATCAGGTTAGAATAGAAGTGTTATTATTTACAAATACTACGAAATTTGAATACAGCGAGTTCTGCTTACGTCTATAATTATGGCTAGCACCACATGCTAACGATATAACACACCATTTTATAGAAAGTGTACAAATACGCGGATATGTTAGATGAAAATGGAAAACGAAAGTAAATGGTGAATGGACATAATTTTCCAAAATTGAGAATCATTAAATCACGTCTTTGTAATTGATATCTTATTATTACGGATTGATCCGATCTCGAAGGTGCGTTGGTTGTTTGTTAACACAATGTTTTTATAGTGTACGAGTATTATTGTTCTGGTATTTGACCACACCATCAATATATTGAAATTTGGAGTAATATGTAAATTAGTAATGGTATACTTAATTAATAAATTTGGTCATATAAATACACTATGGCATACATTTTAAGTAAATTAATTTCAAACATGGATGGCATCATATCGTACCTAATTATTTATTAATTGGTCTCTACTTTCAAGGTATGTTAACGGCATAGCTTTTTGAGGTTTAAGCAATGTGTTCATTTCCAGTTTGGCTTCAACATTCGGGGTTAAAAGAGGCAAGCGTTGTGAACAAGTAAATTATTGTGGATTTGTTTGTATAACCTTCTATTTTAAACACACGGATACACAATCCGTGTATTCATAAACACTATTTCATGATCAGATATTCGGTAGATAAGGTGAATACAATACTTCTTTGTCGCGATATATCGATCGGGTGTGTAAAACGAGAACAAGGTAGTACGGCAAGATGGCCTTGCCGATTATAGCCAAGTATAGCGGTTAAACGTCTCCAACATTGAATAGATCTGCTCACATAGTTTTGAAGATATTGAAATAGGTCATTTACTGTCTAAATAAGCTTGACAGATGTAAGAAACTAAGTATGCAATAACGGCAAAACAAATTAAAACATAAAGAGACAAACAGTTGTTTCTTCTGTTAATTGGTCACAGAGTTGTTTATATGTCGATTAATAGTTATACTGCGAAATGTACACTATGTATTACTCTGCTGTGCTATAAGATTGAATTGAGCCTTTATTGCCTGCGATAATTATATGCATCGGAATAATTGGATGTCAATAGAATTGCTTAAATGTGCCTGTTTAGTGATTCAAAGTTACACATATTGTTTAATGCATACCAATAACGCATGCATACTGTTTGAGATTATTATTTACAAAATGCTGGTGAAATAATGTTAGGGAAAAAAATATAATATAACTTAACTAGTATAACCATGAATGAATAATTATACTGATTGTATGTTGTGATCCGAATGTTGTAGTCACTCACAGAAAAAACACTATATTATTTAGTCTACATAAATGACACGATTACTAAATGGCGTTTTCACGATTATAAGTTTCTTTGTGGGTGTTTTTCTAGAAAAATGGTAAAATACAATTGAAATACTCTCATTTGAACAAGCATTTATCGAGCATGTATTAACTTCTATCAAACATTATTCGTTGATTATCTTGGTTATCTAAGTGCATAAACCTGTTATAACAGAGAAAAGTATTAATCAATGTTTGTGATTAGGTTTAATGTGATTAACATATTTACACATGATCTACATAGAGCTAAAAGATGGTTATATTGTGTATTTACTTTCCGTAGCATTCAGTAGCACATACAATAATTCTCTACTACCAGGATAATTTCAGTTATAAACCAGACAGGCATATATAATTTGACAATATATAGGTATATAGATGTCTGCTTGCTTACTACATCCATAAAGTTTGTATATATCAAAATGGCTTAAGATAGATGGATAGTATCATCAAGGAAGAACGTTTCATAAAATATTAATATTCTGTAAACGTTGCCTTAAATCCTTTAACCAATTGCTGTTTTGTTATGACAACAGGTTATTCTAATCACTATGCCAAGCCTTTATACAAAAACTTGCGGACATTGTTTTATCTTCTGATATTTTTTCTGGATTTTCACGAGTCGTAAATATTGTGCTCTAACCCAACTTTGTACATATCTTTTTACATGAATTGGTTTCTGACTAAACGAACACAAAGTAAGTTAGGCGCAATAACTAATATTTCGCCGATGTTCTGAATCTTAGTTGTAGCTTAGTTATAGCAACGTGTTTTCTGTTATGAAAAAAATAAGATCGTATGTGTTAATTTTAATTTTCAAATGATCACAAATAGAACTCAAACAAAGGTAGTCCGTAAGATATGAGTGTTAAAAATGTGATATTAACTTGTTGAACTATGGCGTTGCATTTTCTACCTTATATGAATCGATGTATACAAGACTAAACACACATAATTGACGTGATATTAAGTATTTTCTGTTCGTTAAAACTCACACATTATTTTAAATTAAACGCATTTCGAAACATCTTTAAACGCGTATCCAACGAGCGTTAAAACATTAACATACAGTGTATGATTGTCTTCGGAATGGAGAACGTTTTATCATTGTTTGTAATCACGCAATAATTTAAAAATTAAAATGCGTATTACTTTTAAAAATCTTTTGTGAACTGAAATCACAATTCTTATGATAGACTACATTAGTATGCGTTGCAATCGCCAAATAAACAAATACACCACTATAAACATGTAACAGTTTGAATGCCCAGTCCATAGATTTATGTTTTCCACTGTTGTTTTGTTCACACCTATTGCATCAAGCTTTAAAGAGTCCATCAACTGTGTGTGTCAACCACTGTTCATTACATAACAAAAAGGGATTACATACGTATTACACTAACCAACAACACTACATTTTTAAACTTCAGAATGACAGGGCAGTTGAAAGATTCTGATAAGACACAACTTGAACAGTGGATCGGTCAAGGACCAAAACAGTTTACCCTGCTGTATAGTGCGACCAGAGATGGTTGTGTATCACAGAAATTCCACGAGAAATGCGACAACCAGGGCGCCACAGTCACTGTTGTGTACAATGAGGTGGGATCTGTGTTTGGTGGCTACACTTCTGCGAGCTGGGCGGCTAGCGTTAACGGTTGTACACGAGATGACAAGGCCTTCTTGTTCCAACTGAAGTTCATCGATAAAGATACATTTCGGAAATTTCCAGTGTCCAATGTAGCGGTCAGCATTAATTCAAATGCAAGTAATGGGCCCGTGTTTGGTGGAACTAGCGGATATGATATGCATTTATTCTCCGGTACTATCAATAACATCGGTGGGTTATTTCAGTTGAACGGCAGTTTTTCATTTGCAACCAACTATGCGATGACTGGGGTATCAAACTGGAATGATATACATAACGGGAACCTGAAAATTAAAGAACTTGAAGTATACAGTGTAGCAGGTTTGACTTTTTATGTTATACTTTCCTATGTCATACAATATTATATCCTTAGTGGAATATATATAGCTATATATCTGTATGGCTGTCCGTCCGTCTGTGCGTCCGTCTCTCCGTCCTTTTACCCATCAATCCATCCGTCCGCCCGCTGGTTCCACCATCCATCCATCCATCCATATATTCTTAGCTTATAGCCTATAGTGTAAGTTAGACTTAGAATTGCTTTGAAGTGAGCCAAACAAACCGATATTTCTCATTAAAATGAAGTCAAATGACGTATCTCGATCGAAAAGGCCGTTTTAAACGGAAACGGAAAACCTCTTTAGACTATGTATGAATATATGTAAATCGCTTTTATTATTATGAAACTTCTCTCTGGTAAAATTAAAACTGATAATATCCTTTACACTTCTCAAATTCTCTTGAAAGCTGATAAAGGGGTAAAATATTATTTGACCAGAAAATCATGGGCTAAAAAACCATTTAGACTAAAACTGTATGTGAAACTCTAAGGGGGGATTTCTAACACCCCAGGGGATGTATTTTACCTTCCGAAAAGGTTAAGCACTTCCGAGGGTGTTAAGCCCTTTCGTCATGTTACGTCTCGTCCGGGTTGGTGATGTAACGCCCTATTCCGATTGATAATACGCCAGTTCCGATGATTTAACGCCCTTTATGGTGAGACAACGCCTCATAACGCACTTTTCGCACGTGCGATAATTTAACGCACTTTCCGGTGATGTAAAGCTCATGTATGTTCGCAAACATTGCCAGACACCATGATACAAAAGCGATAATGAATTCGTAATTGTCCTTATAAAAATTTATCATAAATACATAAATATAAAGGACCTTTTTAAATATGTTTCATCTCCATAAGTTTGTTACGTCCTTGGAAAAGGCGTTGCATCAAAGGAATGGCCGAAAAATATCGGAAGGGACGTAATATACACGGATCATCATTCGTTTTTTAAGCGGAACCCCCCTGAAAAAACAATCTTTAAACGGTAACAAGATTGAATGTTTATGCAGTGAATTATACTCGTGTCCTCTGTGTATTGTGTCATGTCCAATGTTTTACCCGCAACTTTCTATGTAGTAAAACCTCCAGAGCCGCCACATCAGGAATGGCGGGAAGTACCGGAATGGAATAGGAAGGTATGTTCACTGCATTGCTGAAAGGTTAAACCATAATAAATTTTCGTGGATACATGTATTCTCTTGATTCATAGTATAATTATAAATAACGCATTCAAAGTTCTATAAAATGCAAAACACTAACTTCAAAACTATTCTAACGATCTAGTTGGTGCAGGGGCTCATTCAAGAGGTTCAGTCGATGAAACCGAGACATGGTTTGATCCAAGATTATCGCATTGTCCTGATTGGCCCAGTCGGTGCCGGAAAATCGAGCTTCTGTAACACGGTTAGCTCTGTGTTTAAAGGTCGGATAACACAGACGGCGATTGTTGGACAAAGAGCCCATAGTATCACCACCTCGGTACGTCTTGACGATAGTATTCCAAGAGGACTAAGTAATTTTACTTACTGGCTTTCGGAGCAAATGCTAAATTAATTAACGACAAGGCGCGGGTCTGTCTAGTAGTTTAAATATATGGTTGTTTTAAAATGCTATATTCAAGTACTTACTTGCCACCCTGGCGAACATTGTTAAATTCGTCTCAATACACATGCATTTCAATAAAAATAATATGAATGTTGTTCTGGATTAACGTTAAATTGAATGCGGTCCATAAAGCATGTGATGAAAACGCATTATAGTTGAAGGCAAACAGTTTTATGGTAAGCTTGCGATCATTGAGCAGTTTAATTGGGATTGAATTAAAACTCTTTCTCTTTCTATGCATTTATGCATTTTAATCCGAACGGTGAGACTTAGAGTTTAAAGGGACTGTAAACCACGAATGACGGAACAAGAAAAGTTCTGAAATACCATATTTTTTACAATTATTAGTTTAGATTGATTAATATATAACGACTTGCATATAATGTATTGAAAAAAGTTCATATTTTCGGTATATTCGGTAATAAAGATTTGCGATGTGAAATTGAAAGTACATCGCGAAAATAGGTGACATAACGATAAACATACTATAAATAACGCAAGTAGATTGATCATTTTATATATAAAATATATACAATTCACTACGCATGCACAATTTGCATTCCTGGGTTTACCACGTGACAATGGCGATCAATCTACTTTCGTTATTTATAGTTAACTGGTAGTTACCTGGTATGCATACCCACTAAAATAAATAAAAACAAAAATAAAATAAAAATAAAAAAACGACTTTTTTTCAAGTAATGTTATATACCAGTCGTGATATTTAAATCAATATAAACTAATAATTGTAAAAAAATATGGTATTTCAGAACTTTTCTTTTTAGTCATTCGTGGTTTACAGTCCCTTTGTATTTGATTTCAAATATTCTACGAAAACGTGTTGGCATAATATATGAGGTTTGCGCGCCCTCTAATTGATAAACAAATTATATATCCTGTGCATGACCCTGTAAAGACGAGCGCCCCAATTTTACTATTTGTTTTTGTTAGGTATTTTGAGTCTTGTTGTTTACAAAATATATTTCAAAGGGTCAACTGTCTCAAAAAAGGTACCACGATGAAAAGAATGATCTCCTGATGATGAATATTGAGTTTCACTTTGCTCATATTTGACAGCAGTGTATGAAAACGTCCATTTAACTTCGCTTTAAGATAGTGTTCGTTATTAAGTGCTCCATTTAGCTATACTTTTCAAAGCATTATACTTGCGAGCAAACCGTATATTCATACATCCATGGAGTCAAATCTCAAAACGTTGCTTATTTTAAAGCATTAAGGAAATGATATATCTGTTAAACAATATTTCCATTGATATTTTTTCAGTACAAACCATATATGATACAATCTAAAAGTGTATCAACACTCCGTATGCGACTGTGCGACACGAGAGGCCTAGAGCCTGATCACGGTCTTGACACGATGGAGTTCACATTCTTGTTGAATGGTCATATCCCAGAGAACTACAAGGTACGTGTTCCGTTCTTTCGGATTATAAACAGTTTATAAGCGTTCTTTACCACTTTAAATCCTCTTAACACCTTTAGGACTTTTCTGTTTATTATGTTAAAATTATATTTATTTGCATCAGGTTAAACTTTTCACTAAAACGTTAATTCACAAATGACACTATATTAACATATTCAGAAAGGTTTCATTGTGTAACTGTTTTCCTTACGCTTAACCTTTAATTAAAAATATGTTATCAAAATCTAACATATGCCTGTGTATGCATCTGTTAACAAAGTGATTTAGATAAAACAAAATGGCAGGAGATGGGGCTTTCCATGTTTATGCCTGAACCTTTTAAAATAAGTGACCACTTCCATTGTGTGCCTGACCCTTTAACAGTATGTCCCCGCTCCATTGTTATTCCCTCTGTATTGTGTCAATGTTCTCGTAAACACATACACACTCAACAAGTTGTATAGGCTATTTACGATTTTATAGAGTTACAAACAGTATTTCTCGGCATTAACATCAATAAAGGAACATATACAGAGTATATGCTGAATGGATGCTTCATCGCTTCAGTTAAAAAATCAAATTAAGTCACAATATTTCATAAACGAAGTCGCACTGTCCTTTTTCAGCCCTTTCCTCCTCTGCCATTTATTTGATTGGCGTATTCTCTATAGCATTTTTATTTAATATACCCATCGGTCAAGCAGCTAGGCCATTATCATTTCATACTAAATTTGGTTTTGGATACAGTGCCAATGCCAGTCACTGACAGAATGGAACTATACTGCCTTAAAATAATAATGTGTTATATACCTAACATAACCGTTAGATTATTATATATATTTTTTAATTTAATAAAATCAGTGTCTATGATTCGTATGTGTGATGATCTGCTAGAACCACGTATTTCATAAGTGTTGAGGGATTTAGTAGTTGCATGCGCCTGCAATGATAAAGGCGGAATGTCAAATACTGTTCTCCTGCCCGACTGTTTTTATGTTACGTGCAACAACCGTGGCGCTCATTTAAAGTTCAAGGTCAAAGTGGACACTTAGAGTTGGAGCATATTCCTTGCATGGTAATATTTATAGTACATATACTCGTGACCGGTCGATAACTTTGTTTTTTACACTATGGTATTTCAATTGTAATTTGCATTCATAATCATCAAATTATTTTTTTTTGTTGTGAGTGCGTGAACTGCATTCAATATCAACTCAAAGTGAACATGTTGAGTTTTAACTAATTCCTCGTATGCATATTTTGAAATACATGTATATCTTCGTGTCCGACCCCTAATTGTGTTATGCATCACCGAATTTCATAATAAATTGTTATGAAGGATCAACATATCAAGAGGACGTGTTGCGTGGAACAGCAGTGTCACTTGCATTAAGGTATTAAGACATAAAAACACAACGTGTAGTGTGCAAAACCATGTCGCTCGATTGAAGGTCACGGTCACAACTGCAACTAGGAGTATTGCATATTACATATGTGTTTATTGTGAGAGAATGTGTTCCTGTCGAGGTTATAACAATGTCATGTTATTTATGATTGACACATAAATAAGCGCAAACAATCATCCTTTTAAAAAAATTGTTCACTTGAAATAACCATTTTGGTGGCTTGCATTTCACAATGGATAATTGAAGTTTGTTTATAGTCCATTCATGGTTATAGTGATAGTAGATATTCATGTGACTGTCTGTTGTATTTTTATATAGTGTCCTGGAAATTTCGTTTTATCATTTCAAGATGAAAATGTTTTAATTAAGTGGTTGGTTAAAGGTAAAAATCACAATTGTGACAAAACTATGTATGTGTATTTATTATTTGCGGCAAGGGATACGTGTCTTATAAAATTCGTGAAATAACAACATAATACACAAAATTAAACATGAACATTATTAAATCACCGCCTTAAAATAGTCAATTCAAAGCGTTCTTACTACTTTTCTGAAAGTTGACCACTACTAGTGCTGTCGTATTATGGTGGATGATTATCAATCTGTTCAATTATTTCATTTAGTTCAATGCTGAGAAACCGATTGCTCTTGACGATCCGGTTTTTGTGACGAAGCCGGGATTGCAAGACAATGTCCACTGCGTTGTGTTTGTGCTCGATGCATCAAAGCTACAAAAGCTTGACCCCAAAACCATGTACAAAATCAACAGTTTTCGAACGACAGCTACGCGGATGGGTACGTATTCAACATCCGTCTTTTAAACGCTCGATCGTAATGCTTATTGTGAGCGCACTTTTAGAATTATTGTTTATAATGAGTAGTGTAAACAATGGATTTTTTTTAATATAGGTATTGTTTAAAAATGGCTCATTCTTACCTTTCGTCTTGTTTTGATAGACATACCACAGGCACTCCTCCTGACAAAAATCGACATCGAAGACAAAGCAGTGGGTAAACAATTAGAGACGGTGTTTTCGAGCTCTGTTATTGAGAAAAAGGTTCAGGAAGTCTCTGATATGCTGGGCTTTCCAATGAATCACGTGTTTCCGATAAAGAACTACGAACACGAGATGATGCTTGATGACGGAGTTAACATCCTGGCACTCATCGCGTTGAGACAGATCCTGCACTTTGCCGAGGACTACATGGACAATCAAAAGGCTGAGAGCGTTGAATGTCCTGATAAAGACCAGGAACATGATTTAGAAACTGCTTCAGAGTCTATTTAATTATGGACGGGGACATTATAAACTACATATTTTCGTCATGTTCAGGACAAAGTGCTGGGATTTGAATATTCTACTAATGACTTAAAAACAGACACGTGTAATTCACTCGTATTCAGCTTTTGCTCGTTGCCATTTTAAATTCTCAAGACAGTTATTTTTTGCAACTTATGTACTACCTAATTGAGCAATTGTGTTAATATGCTTTGTATTCACGTGTATACATCTGTTATGCTACGCTAGGCAAATGTATTAACCCACCATGTTCTTAAAAGTGCATCACCATTACATTTTCGTTATGCATCATTACAACCACTTCATTTTTTTCTTAGGACTGTCCCTCATATTTAATAACTCAATCTAAGCTTATATCTCACATTAATTTACTTATAAATAAGTGTTATTTGCGTATACAGCATGTAAAACTGCTCTGATCAAAGGTATGTTGTACGCATAAGCACATTTCACTTGTATGGTAGGAAAACATGGTAAAAAGACTAAATAATGGATGTCCTTTACTCATGCGTTTGACCAGAAGTCGAGTTCTGTATTTCGGTTAAAGACGATATAGACATTCTAAATCAGATGTTGGCCTGCGTGAACGAATTGTTCATTTTTGTGTTTGGCTTCTATTTTGGATATGCAATTATAGCAATCCACTCTGATGTGTAAATGCATAGAAATATTTCAAAAATCGTATAAAAACAAATACCAGTTTTTTATTAAATACAAGTGGCCCATTGCATATACTATACAAGACAATTCATACAACGATACATACAACGTGATAACGATAACAGCTGAGTCACTTCCTTCGTAACATTTTTATTCCAATAATCGAGAATTTAAATTCGATATAATTGCAATATATTTACTCAATTGTTTATTACATAAACATACATATAGATAGACCGAGCTCGATATTTATAACCAGTCAAACAATTTGCCGCCATAGTTAAATGTAAGTGGTGTTAAGAGTGTCCCTATTTACGATATGATTATGATGGACATTACATGCACATATTAAATAAACAGCGCATTTGTAGTTAGACTTTCCTTACTATGTATGAATAAAATGTATTAAGTAAAATGTCTTTATCCATTTTATATATATATATATATGTGTTCATTTCCAATACATTTTAACGGCTCTATAAGATACAGTTTGAAAACCCGAAGTGTCATACAAAATATGTTGATGCGTGTTTTAACACCTATTTTGAAACTAAATACAGTATAATGACTTATTTTTGACTCTATTTTGGTCTTAACGAATGACTAGCCTGAGCAGTTGTATTGTTTCGGCACGACCAATCCTTCTATATTCTTAATGCAGGTATTGTTCAAAGAGTGCATATGTACCGGAGGATCCACTGTAACAGAATCTTCAGACACAGTTTGTTTCACCCTCCTCCCAGTAAGAATAACTTTCCGCGAACAAAAAGGGAAGCGGGTAGGATGATGTTGCCCTGTCCAGCACATCCGATTCTGTGTTGTGTGAAGACACCTTTTAGTAGATTATAAACATTCAAAAAAAAATTATATTTAATTATACGTATACAGGCATAAAATGAATGTTCCATTTCCTCTGTAGTGTAAAGGATTACACCAAGCCAAGTGTAGAATAAACTTCATGCAATATTAAATAATTACATTATAGGGATATGTTTATGGTATTAGAATTTCAGTAATCAACTAGAAATATTAACATGCATCAAAGTGTCTTGTTGTATGTTGATACTCTTAGAAGAAAACGCAATTTTCTCCTTAACAATAGTGTGCCACTTCTACTGCTATATAGGCTGTTGCTGGAACATCATGTCATATAATTTTCTTGAATACCATGTTAACAGCATGTGTTTAAAGTACTATTCCTTGTAGATTGTAAGTCGTGTTATACAATCATAGATGCAATTTCTACTTGAAAACATTCTGATATTACACGAGTATGTTTAAGTCACTGACACGCTTGGTATGGAATAAGTCAATCATGCACGAAAAGACAAATATAGAAACACTATTAGGAGAGACATTTTTGTACTTCACCACAACTTTCACAACAAAACACCAACTATTATAAACATCAAATGATTACAACTGGGACCACCGCCTTGGACATCTATTAAAACAATTTATAAAGTTATAAGTAAACAAAGAAAGAAATAGGATCAATCGTTAAAATATTAAGCTATCAAGTTAGCGAAGTATCTGTCAAACAAACTAGTTGTAACAAATAAAGATCGTACATATGTTAAATCCGAATAATAAATAATTAGCTTTACTTCTTACAGCCTCTTAAGATTGAAATCTGATAATTAAAAACTTAAAATTGATTACTGAACTATGACACTATTAAGACTGAATAATGATAATTGGATAATAATTATAAACGTGAGAGTTCGAAATGTTCCTTTTTATGTTGTGCCATGAATTCGGCGATAATTCTAGATGGCGTTTAATTATGGATCGTGTGTGTGTGTGTTGGTATTTTTCATCATCATAATAGTTAACGATACCAAAAGCCTAATTTCTAAGCGTAAACTTTGAACAATGAAATACCCTCATCTTAATTATTGTGATTACTATATACAATCTATATAACTTTTAAATCAATGTTTAAACTTTGATATTGGACAAATCTTCATACATTAACTTTTCTGTGACTTTCATTGCGTTGAAAGTCTAATGTCGTTGAAGCATAGGATGCCAAAGTCAGAGAAGTTATTTTTAATGTAGTCAAATTTGTAACGCACGATTCTAATATTCTGATGTAGAATCGATAGGCAATAGCGTTCTGTGACGGAATTCAACACTCAATATTGTTCTTTGTCCTCAGATAACAAGAGCAACAGGGTAAAATAATCAGTAATAATTATTGCGCACATTATGCATCATTCACCTCCCTTTGACACCAATATCATCGCACGTGACATTTGGTAAGCTACGTGCTTTATTAACAAAATATTTAAAATATTGTTCGAAATACATGTGTGTAATATGTATGTGAATAAAACAAATACACGATACTCACGCAATCATGTTTTACGTTTAAATTACGTTTTAAACATTAAATAGCATTCGATTGGTTTCTGTTGTGTTTTATTGGTTTCGATCTACAACTTTAAAAAACTTTGTTTAGTAATTGGTTAAAACTTCTGCATACTTGCCAAACAATTATTGTAATCATACAAACACTTTCAGAAGGTTAAATTGAGGACGCATGAGGAACAATTCGAGTCGATCATCCTAACATTCAATTAATCAATTATTTTTTCCGATTTTTTATGTTTACCAAATTATAAATTTCATCAATATATTTTTTACCAGCTTTAAATAATATAAACTATTGATGGTTTAATTTTGTAACAGATATTTTACCAATATTAGATAATAACGAAACACACGTACACAACTGATATGTCTTTAACAACCAATAGTGTGGGTTCCTTATGATGTGAATAATTTCATGTTTATGGTGTGTCTTAAAGCGTGTAAGAAGACGAATTGCAGTTTATACTTGTATTGTTGTATACGATTTCACTATGCTTTATAAAGTTTCAGTTATATTACTCTGGTTACCGCCAAACTATTGATTGGTTAAAATATGCAATCATGTATTGTAGGTTTAGTTTAAAATGAGAGGTTATTAAGTACATATTCATGTACACTTTAATATTTTGAAATAAATCTTGACAAAACATGTCGTCATGCGGCTCTAAAACCAATTAGTATTCCCCATTGCTATACTTAGCCCTTCCTATATTAAACCATATTGATTTATTTGCATGTGTATCTGATACCTTTGTCATGTGCTTTAGTGCATGAGGACAACATATTTGTAAAAGGTCGTAGTATGGGTTCATAATTTATTGATTACTAGTGGTCAAGCGCGTTGAAACTTTCATATCAAAATATGTGAATGATATACATGACGTTAATATAAATCATATTCCCCATGAACAGAAAAAGAATAAACAAACTTAATATAATGCACTTAATATATTACCATGAAGAGAAATACCTCTCAACTTGAAAGCATAGTAACCACAAATATATATTATACACACTTCAATATGTTAAATCACCAACATCTCGGTGTTAAGATTTGACAAAAACGTTCATCAAGCTTTTTACCCAACGGGATGAAAATTCGCCAAGTACAGGGCGAGAGTTCGATGAAAGTAATTATGTTATTTCATGATATGCTATATGTTATATATGTTTACGCGGCCATATTCGCAATGTCAGCATAATCAATTTTAAATGTCCATTTAACCCACTAAAGTACAAGTCTATATATACTTTATCTTCCCTCCCTGGAATACATGTACATTAACAGAACCCACGCATATATCACTTGATCTTCCACTGTAAATGGTTTTACGTCTTTCAAAAATCATTACATATTAAAATAACAAAGCGACGCCCGAATCGACAATAAATTGTAACAGATGACTTGCATTAAGTACTGAGTCATGTAACGCTTTATAAAGCAAGATTGTTTAACTCGATATATTTAAGCGTATATTCTAAAAGTAACAATCAGGGGGAAAACAAACGAATAACCACGTTTGAGGTAGCTCGCAAAAATTAACCTGACACTGCATGCATATATGATAAAACTATAATGATGCATACAGTTCTACTTATTTTGAGTAAACCGGTTAAAAGGGAATGCCATTGACAGTATTGTTATAGTATTATTACACGTACGCACGTGACTGCAATTACTTATCCAGTATCAGAAGGTAAGATTTTACTGTTTATAATATATTATTTACATAAGAGCTTTAACAAATACGTTCAAACAGTGGACTCTTTATGACTAGATAAGTTTTGTAAATATAAAGCCACTTAAAGATTCAAATTGGGTCATATAATGTGAACACAAATCGGGTAATAAACGATTGATCTCATGGATATAAGTATTTCCTTTGATTTTAATATCACCGAACGCAAAACCTGAAGATAAATTATTGCAAGTAATAAACTATTGAAAATATACCAGATAGATACAATTGGTAATTCAGCGTTTGTCAGTTTCTTATGTAACACAGTAATCCATTTGTTAAACATTTTTATTCTATATTCCTTTATGAAATAAAGCATAACAAAGTATATAACATCGATATCAACAGCCATCATATACATTATTAACAAATACATATTTATTCATTAATTATAACAAATTATTATATATGTGTTACGAAAGGTATTGAAAACCGGAGTATTATTTATAATTTTCACGTAAACAATTATATTCATAAAGGTTATTTTAGATATCACTTTTCGTAAGACGTTAGTAATAACAAAAACAACAACATAAGTTTCAACAACGAAAAGTCATGAAACAACAATAAGTACACATTGATTTTCATCTTAAAAACTGGAAATTAATAACCTGTATTTATAAGACAATATAAAACGATTTGTACACAATTGTTAACATTGACTATACGATAAACAATGTATTGAACATTACTAAAGCCATGCATTCTTAGGACATAAAACATGTTTAAACACACTTATTATTACAAAAACATTCATGTTATGTGTCTATAAATGTATAATTTAAATAACGGCGTTTACTTGGTATCTATATAAAAGCATATACAATTTGCTTATGTGGATGTACACTGCCACGTAATCTTGAGCTCGAGATCACACATGATGAAGCACTTTTGCTATATTTCGATGTAAATGACTCTGTCACTCATAATGTTGTTGGTAAGAAGATAAACATTTTGATTTATCACGGAGTTATTGCCATTTATTTTAGAATCGCGTTAAGAGTCAGCGGCATTATACCACACAATGAATCTTGTATCAATTCTACATTCATACTCATTAAAGATTTCGTTGCGCTGTTATGCACAGTCAGTGTTATGTGACCTTTAAAAGACTGTAAAAGCTTAACATGATATTTTGTACTGATTTTATCTAGTATATCTAATCATTTTATCAATAACGTATTTAGAATTATGACTTTGGTTAATGTCATTAGATGTTGAATGTGAATGTCACATATTTTTTAATATACATCAGCTGCAACAGTATGTATTCTCTATACACCCTCTTCTCTTGATAAACGCCGCTCCGTCTCATTCCTTCCTTCATTCGCTCCTGTCGTGCCTCATTCATTCCTGCCTCAACGTCCGTACTTATGTTCAGGCCTGCAGTGTTAATGTTGGCCCTTTCCAGGATGGACAACGCGTTCAGACGTCGACGGTTAAGCGCGTCAACAATCGCAGTTGACGACGGTGCAGACACGCGACGTGACTTGTGGCCTCGTTACTGGTGGACATGGGACGTTGATTGCCGAGTATCGATGGCAGTTCGGATATTTCCAGCTGTCTCGTTAGTGTCGATGACGTTATCTGAGGTTGATGGGATTATCTGACCTTCTTTCTCGTTTAAAATTTGGAAATCTTGGTCCGATGCGTTGTTCTTTGATTCAAATATTGCTCTGTCGTATAATGGTTGGTTTGTGCTCGTGATGTAATGATATGGACTGGGCGAAGGTATGTCGAATGACATGGACTTCTGCAGTATCTTACCTCTACCAGTTCGCGAACTACTTCCAGCCGATTGTCGCACTGCAAGCCAGCTAGTATCATGCATGTCCAGGCAAGCATAAGGATCAGAGACACCATGGTAATCCGAATGAACAGTGCGTGAGGTCCCCAAATCATCCGCTATGTCACCTTCCAGGGTAGTAACCAATATATTAGGATTCCAAACGACTTTGTCTAAAGTCACCTCCGAAAAACTCCCAAATAAGGTTTCAATTTCGCTCTGAATATCCATAGTGCAATGTTCGAATGTATAGCTGCACGTTCTGACGGTAACTGGAGAAGAGAACAGTTGGTTTTCACGTTCTTGAATAATTTTGCTGTACATTCCTAAGTCATTCTTATCTCCATAATCCGTTAAAAGCCTAAGAAAGTCGACCATTGTAAGATTCGACCTTAAAATCGTGTGCAGTTTATTCTTGACCTTAAATGCTTCGTCCCTCGCAGCGGTTTCATTCTCCCTGTTTTCCAGTCTAGTAATAAGTCGCCTTTCTATCGTACGGACTGCGTCTTGTATTTCTAGAGACCGGTGTTTTATCGCCTCCCGAAGTTCCACTTTTTTGTCCACATAGTCTGTCACTGTTTCATTGACACTGTCGATGCTTCGTACTAGGTTCATAGCCCTGAACTGAAGTTGGGAAGTCCTGGCCTTGAATTCTTGTTTTGCCTTTGCTGTAGCAACGTCACTTGCCTTCAAAATGACCCATTAGTAGATATGGTAATTATGATATAGTAACATGTTCGAATAAGCAACACAATCCGCTATATAATTTATATTAGAAAGGAGTGAAATTTTATATAAATATGCTAATAAGTTAAGCGTGCCTATAAGTATTTGTTATCAGTTATTTACTTTGTTTTATGTTGTTGATGACGTAAAGAACAATCGGTGTAAATGCTAAATTAATTATGTACATTTTTTTTCATATGCAAAAGTCTACCTACTTGTCCAAATTTAGGATTGTTGTCTGCCACAATGTGCCCAGCGATAGTTGCCATTTCCTGTATACTGGCGATGATCTCAGGACATTTCCTCTCTGTTTCACTGAGTGTCTCATGCGACATCTTCACAACCTCATTGCTAGCAACGATACTAGTCGTGTCTTTTTGCGTTTGTGCAATAAACCTACAATTGTAGAATAGTGTTCCTGTGGCAAGTTGACTACATATCTCACACAAAATGGGGCCTTTTTAATACATTTTCCCACTATGATCATGTTCATGTAGATGCAATTGTACATAGGTTTAACATATTGGTTACATAAAACTACTGCTCGTCTTCGGCATCCGCATTTTACAAACATGTATTTGAAAATGTACTGTGTAATTGACATCAACGTGCTTAAATCTAAAATTCTAATCTAGAGCGATACTATTCTATTTTCGTTACTTGTTCAGTAGTGTGTTTCGGACAAGTCCTTCCGGGTAATTGACCAAATGGGTCTCCTCCTGACATAGTGGGCATTGTATGACAGCATTTTGAAGGCTTAAACTCTCAGTCATGTAGCTGAAAATATCAAAATATACAACTGTTGAATACTAAATGGAAAATACAGTTTTGAGAATCGAAGATTTATAAAATACATGTAAACTCAAAATGTCATATTGCTGATGACATGGATTATATACATTTTAATACACACAGAGTAATTGCAAA